>VZTO01007365.1:0-16612 GCA_013400615.1 Syrrhaptes paradoxus | reverse complement strand
TTTTATTCTGTATTAATAACTGAAGCACTGGTATCACTAGTAACTTCTAACACCACACTATTAGATTGTCGCACAGTTTATAGGTTGTTTTACCTATCATCAGCAGGGAGGTGTTAAAGCCCAGTGCCAATCTAACTACTATTCAAAGCTTAAAATCAGAAGCTACCTGAGCATAATGTAAAAGTTTTTCTGTAGCATCAGGATCTTTGTTCCAGATTAAATTCTCACATAGCTGTAGCAATTCCTTGTGGATATCATCATACACTGGCAGATTCCCAGCATTCACAATTCCCATGTCCATGCCATACTGAAAAAAAACATACAGAATCCCCCAGCCAGGGCTGTCAGACATAGCACTGCACATCTGCCAAGTGCAAACACATGGAAGCCAAAAGCAGATCATACCTTAATCGCATGGTAAAGGAACACCCCATGCATTGCTTCTCGAATGGCATCCATTCCTCGAAAGGAGAAAGACAGATTGGAAAGACCTCCACTTATCCTGGCTCCTGGCAGTGTTTCCTATAGCAATTATACATAGATTTTTAGAAAAGTGCTTTCCAAAAAAGAAACCTAAACAAAACATTAAGCCAATAAAACAGTTGGCCCCTGAGCTGCAGTGCAATAGTTATGCACCCTTTCTCTCCTTCCTGCTCCAGATCCTTCTAGTTACTCAAATTCATAAAGACCAATTCAAATCTCTATAGAAAAAGATAGAAGTAAAAGGAAAGATCCAGCCTAGTTGTGTGTAAGCAACTACCATGTTTTCCATAGTCATAGGTGCTATTCTAAACATACCAGTCCTCCCACAGCAGCATTCTGGATTTTCTCCATGCAGACCTATTTATGGCTCTTCCATCCTCCACTCCTCTGGAAACAGGAGAAGCCAACCTACCTGCCTGCTTGCATGTCTGAGGAGCAGGCTGCAGCTGAGCACCTAACCTCAAGGGTACAACCTCCCTGGCAGGAGCCCTGTGGTGACATTAGACACATATTTCTTCCCTATTTCTTGAAAACGAAAAAACATTTTTTTTTTTGTCATGTGAAGTCCGAGGCCTTTGCTTGGGAAGTCTAGACTGAAATCATTGTCATAATGGTGTGTGTAGATTGAAAACAAACTTTCTGTTCTAGTCCTTCTACATATGTTTTTTTCCATCTTTCAGGAAAATAGTTGTTGTGTTTTCCCCTGTGCCTTATTTGGGCAGATATTGCCTTAATTTTTGCCTTTTTCGAATACAACTTCTTATTGGTCTAAAAACTCTCTGAAGTGTTTCAGATGAAATATTTGAAATAGCTNAAATTCTTATATATAATCCTTTTGTAATATTATATCATTTGGATTGAAGTTCATTTTTTCCACAAGGAGGTGATAAGCTCTGGAACAGATTGCAATCTTGGTTTCTGTTTCTGTTGCCTAGTGGAGAAAGAATTCTGACATGAAACTTATAGGCAACACAAAAAATACTCCCCCCATAAATCATTTATGGTTCCAGTGACTCAAGACTGATAATATAAATATCATTAATATTACAAAAGGATTATATATAAGAATTTTGTATCAAAAATATCGCCACACCTGTACCTGAAGTTTTGACTGGACTCACTAAAAACAGTTTTGTTCCCCAATATGTCATCATCCTGTGCAAAGTTTAATATGTGTTTTTGACATAACTAAATTAATTCACAAAGATTTCACTCTCATGCAAAACTCAGTTTCTGAACTAAAATATCTTCCCTGAATGAAGGAAGAGTTCAGCATGGCTGATTAGCAAGAGACACATGCTCGTGCTCACAGAGTTACAGACCGAGCAGTACTTGGATTCCTCAAACACATGAGCACCACAAGAAATGCATATCAGGGTTGAAAATATTGCTACGACTATATAGAACTCTTCGAATCACCTGTGTCAATGAAACAAAACAACTTGGTCTTGCACAAGAGAAAGCAAGCCTTGCACTCCAGAAGAAAAATCCGTCTCCTTTAAAGCAACACTCACCTGCCCTATTTCATCAAAAGCCATGACAACCACAGCTGCTCCATACAACTTAATTTTCCTTGCTTTCTCCAAAAAGTCTTCCTCACCTTCCTTCAGACTGATGCTGTTTACAATGCATTTACCTTGGCAACACTTCAAACCAGCTTCAATCACTGAAAAATTTGAGGAGTCAATGCATAATGGCACCTGTAAATAACAGAAGTAAGCCATGGCACGCATACAAATTAGGAATTAAGAGTTCCACATGCTGTTTGGACATAAAAATGCACACAAAATCATCAGCATTTATGAATAAAGTTTCCAGGTGGTATTTGTGGATTCATTTTGCTTTAAAAGCAAAACTCAGAGCAAATTTAACTGAAGAGCTTCTATAGCAACTCCATCACGTATCATATAGGGACCTCTACTTCTCCCCATATTGCCTTATGTTTCTGAATCAGAAACCAACTTCTAGAGAATGCACTTTGCAAAAGTGTCTTTTAAAACCATCCTATATCCATATCAATTTTAAGTTTGTGGCAAGCAATACCGTTATGCCACTACACAGATTATGGCTCATAACTGTTGCAAAAGGAACCCGTATTTGGCTTTTCTAACCCATGAAAAGGACTGGTATATACTTTGGTGAAATCAGATAGAGGATGTTAAAACCTCAGTTTCCCCCAAAGGCCTTCTCTATTACAGTACCTTTTCCTCTTGTGGGATACCTAAATCTGCTTATTAAGCATCTGATTAGTTTAACAACATTTTCTGAAAGACAATTTCCAACTCAATAAAGTGTTCTTTACTGTGCTTTAGAATCACTCAATTACAACCTTTGCAATATCAGGTTCTGAAGAAATCAAGTTACAAAATCTGGTCATTGCAACAGGGCCATCCAGCATCCCATCATCCATATTGATGTCAAGAACCTGGGCCCCCATTTCAACTTGCAATTTGGCTACACTTAGGGCTTCCTAAAAAAGAAAGTAAAAAACCAAAACAACAGTCACCAGGAAAAAGCCTACACATTCTCTGGATAACATTTCACTTCTCCAAAATAAGCATGCAGACAAAAAGTTAACAATTTATAAAACAGTCCATAAGAGAAAAAGGAAATAGTCTGTGATGTACAAAAGTTGTGAGTATGGCACAACTGATAACTAATTTGCTCACAAAAACATGATGCCAAAGACCTAATGTGATGTTAGTGCCATTGATTTTAGACCACTGGTCATATGCTTAATTGAATGATTTAAGATTTACACAGTAACAAGGACTTCTGACTGCAAAAGATTACAGGAAAACAGTCTCTGTGATGGTATGAAATAAGCAGCTTGCACCACAAGCTTTGCTGTTTTTAACACAGAGTGCTTAATTTTTGGATGCTGTTTGGCATTTTTTCCAGCTGCAGAATAATCACCAAGCGCTAAGAAAGAAATACTGAAGTTTTCTCTCCGGGCCACATAACTATCTGAACATGCATGTCCATTTGCTTTCTCTTTTTTGTCACTCTGCAGACCGAGGAGACAAAAAAGAAAAAGGTTTTCAGTTGCTCACAGTCCCTAACAACCTGTGTTTAAAGCTCTCTTTACTTAATAGGTCTAACCCACTTCATGGCTTGTAAGAGCTTCGGAGTCAGACTTCCTAAAACACAAGCCAAGGTTTTAATTTTCATTGCATTAACAGATCACACTCTGGGGCAGTCTCAGCTCTCAAAAATGTCACTTTACTATTTGTCTGAATGTAACAATTTACACCAGTAAAGAGTGAGCACATCAGCCTTTTCACTTCTGCCTGGCAGCTGTTTCAAGAAAGCAATTACCCTCTAAGCACCTTTTTCTGTAGCAATTCTCATGTAACATCCCGGACCCAGTGATCAAAGTATATAAAGATGAGATGCAACCATAATGCTGACCAGGACTGGAGAAAGGAGGGAAAGAGTGAGGGCTGCACAGTCCCACAATCTATCCCAAGTCAGATGTACCCCAGATGTCAGAAGGGGGGATTACACCAACTTTCCTTCCTCCCACCTCTGTAAATCCACCCCTAGATACAGCACAGACCAGGACATCTTTTAAACCATCATCAGCTGTGTAACTTAATTCAAAATGGGAAGTCATGTTTCCTGTAACACTTGTCAAAAAAAAAAAGCATGCCCTTGTAAAACCCTTCTCACAGATCTGGTAAGTACAGAAGCTGGTAAGTACAGAAACAAAGGACCGTGAGAAATTCTCCTTGTTTTCTTACTTCTGTAACTGGTGTAGAATAGTGCTTTGTGCCAGCAAAACAAACAACTAATTACACAGTGCAACAGAGCAATGAAAAATCAGAGCATTAGCTGTAAAAATTATTGCTAAAATGCATACTTCATAGTTGCCTGCCATGATGAGTTTAGCAAACTTCCGTGATCCTGCAACATTGCAGCGTTCACCAATATTAACGAAGTTGGTGTACGGCCCAATTCTGAATGGCTCCAGACCTTAAAAAGATATTTTTGAACTTAGTTGTAAAAACAGAAAAGAAAAAAAATGTGCAAGAAAGACAAAATCCCTTTTCTAAACTGTGAAATAGAGGTGACTCTCTCTTTAAGAATACTGATTTCTCAGCACATCAGGATGTGCACAAAACTGAGTAAATTTCAACGAAATGCAATGAAACAGCTTCCAACACATATGCCAAAGGTTTCTATACCTTATCAGTGACTGTCAATAACTTACCTGATGCAAAAAAACTAACAGCCAATTGGTCCAATATAAAAAGACATGAAGCTACAATTCTTTGGGCATCTACGTGTATGCACATATGTA
Source organism: Syrrhaptes paradoxus (assembly GCA_013400615.1). NCBI lineage: Eukaryota > Metazoa > Chordata > Aves > Pterocliformes > Pteroclidae > Syrrhaptes > Syrrhaptes paradoxus. The sequence continues at coordinate 11,826 of VZTO01007365.1, read as the reverse complement.
CCTTCTCTCAACGTCCAACTATGTTATCTCATGACTCTAACACCACCAGAGAAGCCCACTGAACTGACTGACAAACAAAGACAGCTCTTAACAATGTACCCAAATTCAGAGAAACAAGCCAAGGGGGACCCTTGGGTAGCAGGCAACTCAGAGGCAAGCAAACCTTACAGCAGAGCAGAATAAGCTAATGCATGAAACCACAGGCCAGTCACGATTTATTTATGTTAAAGTGATTTGACTTTGAGATTAAAATACCAGACCAAAAAGAAGGTACTACACAACCCAAAGGCTTAAAAGGGCTTAGGAACATACAGATCTAGACTTTGCTAAAACAAAAGACATTCTGGATCTGGATGTATTGCTCAAACACTATCCCAGTATGACTGGATCTGCACCTGAGGGGACACAGGGCAGCTCTCTCACAGCAAGTGAACAAGGATCTCATTCCACCTCTGTCATCAACTGCAGTCAAACTACCTGGCCTCTCTGTGCTTGACCCTCTCCTGCTACAAAGTCAGGATAAAGATACTCACCATTACAAAGTGTCTGAGACTGACTGAGTAAAATATGCTGGTTTGGTTATATTATACAAGATTGTAATAAAATGTTCCATTAATCCTTTGGCCAAAGTATTAAGATTTAGATCTGGTTACACATTCATAAATTTGCTAGATTCAGGTAGAACCAGAAACTCATAGTGCTGTTCTGATCAGTAGAAAACAGTGAATAAACTTATAAAGGAAGGTTGCATGAGTTATAAAGATTAAACTGTTACACTCCATTTCACCTGACAGCAGCATGTATCCTTGAGAGAGAGAAGATGGAACACGAGGCTTGCAGAATTTCACAGCTTCGGCAATTTTTCTGAGTTACAGAAAGAGGAAAGAGTAAAGTTTTACATTAGAATTAAACCACTCCAGACAAGATCGAAACAGAATATACTAGACATATATGCATCTCCAATTTAGCCCTGTAGCAGACAAGACTAATGGGCTAGTTTCACTTTGTGTTACCAAAGGCAAAAGCATACTCCCAGAAGACGCCATCATAGCTATTTGCAGGGAAGGAAACCTGAAGATTTATCAATACAGAACATGAGATACTATGACAATGTGATGCTTGATGGATACTAGAACCAGTCCTCAAACACACTGACTCTTACCATATTCATGAGTTGCTGAACTGAGTAATTACTGATGATTGCAGGAAAAAAACAATAACAGACAAATACTGTTCTGTGCGTTTCTCAGATGCCAGAAATGACTCATGGTATTCACGTTCACTTTCTCTTCACTCCAGTCAGAACGGACAGAAGGTGTCTTCTACTGTGCTCACGTACCCTCTCTTCCCAGTTTGTATCAGGGTAAAAATGAATCACAAGGGCCTCTTCTCTTTAAGCCCAGCTGAAAAAGGGAGGTTTTCCCACTGATGTACTTTCAGTGGGAAAGACATGAAATACTCCTTCTGACTGGCCAGGACTAGCACCAGCTGCACAGCATTCCCAGATCTCCTGTTCAGACATTTCCCCCCCACATCCACATACCTTCCTTCCTTCCACCATCAAAGGAAACCCTAAGTTTCATCTTGTGGCTGAGACTGTCAGAAAGAGAACATATGGCATAAGGGAGCAGATAGGGGAAGTCTATTCTATCTAATGGTAAAGAGGGAGGAGTAATTCCAAAACAATTTTAGATGACAAATCAGCAGAAGTATAATCTATTTGAACCATGCCTCTACTCATTCTTCAGAACACACACAGCTATGAAAGCAAGGTTATTTCTGCTCCATATATTGCTGCTATTGGCATTCAAGTGATCTATCTTTTCAGGAAACTCCAAGACAAGCCATGAAATACTTCTCTGCTTTACTTCCCAGTGCACACAGAATTGTAGCTCATGAGGTACCTGATATGTGCTGGTGTTGTACCACAGCAACCTCCAACTATGTTGACCAAACCATCCAAAGCAAAATCCTGTAAAAGGGAGGGAAAGAGAATTTTTTTTTACAAGTTAATAAAGGTATATTTCATATTTTTTTAGATATCTATATATATATATATTTCTCCATATGTTAAGCAATTCAGGGGGATCACAAAAAAAGAAAAATAAATTAAAAAACAATCAGTACAATTTCTTCTCTTTAGGATTTGTTTTGAGATGTGGATTCCCAAGACAAACCAGCAAATTCAACACCTAATTTTAGGAAACTACATTTGAAATTGGCCTATTTTATATTAAAGACCCAGATGAAAACTTGGATGAGTATCAAAGACTAGTCACACTGTATTTAGAAGGGAATTAACATGCAGCAGATACTGCATTCTCGCTGACACACTGCAGCTCCAGCCACACAGTTCTGTCTTGCACAGATCAAGTGGCACATGGAAGGACACCCTGTACTGAAACACCACCAACATCAGCAGTTCCTATACACAACTCTGTAAAATTCTGCCAAGTTCATAATAAACGCTCAGATTTCTGAACAATTCCCAAATGTAAAAGTAAGAACATACGAGTGCAAATGAGTAACATCCACAGATAAAGCTGCAAGAAAGTTACTTAGCGTAGGACATTAAAGTAATTAAGGTTTTTAGAGCCTCCTAAGTAGTTTTTCCTAATCTTTTATCTCAAATCACTATCATTCAGCAAATTGTCTATAAACAATCAAAATTACATATAAAGCCATCTGAGGAAAAAATCCCACCATAATACTGTAACAAATATGCAAAAAATACAAACAGAGAATTCTTGTCTACTAGTATGTCAGATGTGACACACCCACGAGAAATATTCCATACCTTAATATGCTTGGCAGTCACTTCTGGAGTTTCATCATAACCACCAAAAGTATTGGGAAGACCTTGGAACACAATTTTTCTACTATTACAATTTGTTTAAAGCCCACAAGAACAGAACAGAATTGAATGAGGACCACTTGTATGAGGACTAAAATGCCTCATCACCCTTGTAATCATTACTCAATAGATTATTAATTATGCAAGAGAGCATTCTGGGTTCACGGTCACAGAACTAAGAACACTTTCAGCAGTTTAAAATATTATTAATCTCTTTTTAATAGTAAAACCAATTACCTGTTCAAGCTAATTCAACTCTATTATTGCTAACGAGAGGGAATGGTTTAGTTACATTTCATCTACCTGTAGGCATAGGAATATGCACACCAACACACCTGCATTGGGGTAACAGATGACGTAGGCCGTTGTACATTTTCCAATTGTTTCAATGAATGGTCGCATTTCAACTGCCCCTAATGCACAATTTAAGCCAATACTGGAAAATAAATTTTCAAAAATTATTTTGAGGTAAAAAAACCTACACACAGATGAATGTTAGTGCTGGCAACTGCTAACGCCCACAATCATATACAACAAAACCAACCTGATTGCCAATTTCTTTGATCATCACCATCAATACAGCAAGGCTGTGCAAAAGGAGAACCCTCAGGTGGAAGAAAAGCACGAGTGAGAAGGATGCTGCACCGAATACGTTTGTTTTTTTTCAAACAGCCAGCTCTACCTTCAAAGTGTTTTTTCCAATGCATCTCATATGGGCCATTCTATTGAAACAGAAAACTTCTAAAGAACCCTTTTATTCTAATTTCCCTAGTCAGCATTTACATACATTTAAATCCTTCATGGAGATCCCATGGATACAAACACCATGCACAAGGAACACACAATTACAGCAATGAGGTTCCGGAATTCATTTCAAAGCAGGGGCTCATTCCTCAGGATTTCTGAAGCAAAGCAAGGTAAAAATTGTTAACAAAACTGTCCCTATCAAGTGCAGATGAATGCGATGCATTTCCTACTGTTAAGTCATTCAACTTCCAGCTCACACTCCACACATCCTCTTTTTAAGCTATCTCCTGTATTAGGCAGCTTCATCTCCCGCTTCCACATTTAATATCCATCTGTCTCTGGATCTGAGTATAAACTCACCTGTCACTCTCTTTACCTCACTTTACCAGAGAGATGCTGCAAGAGCAGCCGGCATACCCAGCAAACAAGCACTTGATGTTCTCACTCAACTTATGGGCTGCTGGCCCTCCAGACTGCCTGAATGCATACCCACCACAGGGGCCGCTGACAAATGTATCTATGAGCATGACACCATCCAAGTATTACCTGTTTCAAAACTGCCAAGTCAAACCAAGCACAAGCATGTACATTAATTCATAAACAAAAAGCACCCTCCATGGACAGTATCTTCTCCCTGCAGCACTCAGCAGCATCATGAAAGAAAACAGTTGAGAAAAGCAAACCGTTAACATTGCCTTAAGAGCCAGCAGCCTTGAACCAGATTGCTGGTATGCTATCACTGCTACTCTCTTGTAATAACCATCACACCCTCATCTCAAACACCACCTCCCTCCCTTGCTTATTTCTTCACGGCAGTCACACATCAGCTCCTGTGAAAGCTAAGGCTGCAGAGTGCCCGTAGGACCAGAACAAACACCACACGAGGGCCCTGAACTAAGTGTATGTCTTCTTACTGCTACCACAATAGAAACAATCATAGGAGCCAAAATAACACTAAGGGAACTCATGCCCCATCTGAGCACCTTTCATAGCAACCAGCTTGCCACACATCTTTCAGCACTTGCTAAGCACAGTTCACGAGTTTCTCAGCTACCACCTATAACAACCAGACACAAAGCACACACTTTTTAGAGGGGCTCCAAACTGACTTAAAGACAACACATCGCCCTAAACAGGACATACAAAACCCAAATAGAAACGTATGAACACATATAATATGATCCCTAGGACACTACTATTAATTATCTTTTTCACAATGCTAAAGCCGCTCTGTACCAATTTGTCAACACAAACAACATTAAATGCATTCTGCTCCCATAACTAAAACCCTTCTGCTGCAGGGCTGTACCGTAGCCTTCACATAAATGAGAAACATGTCCTAAGCATTCAGACCCATAAGAAACCTTTTATGAAATATGCTTTCATAAACTCTTGATTTCTGCTCCCGTGCTATGAGCAAGATTATGTGAGACAGACTCATGCCAAATATGGATCACTAGGCTGTGATGCTGAAAGAAAGAGTCAACTACCACCCTGTTCCAAGAGGCTCCATATGTCACTTCTGGAGCACCGTCTGGTCTGGGAAAGTAGAGCTTCAAGGGCAGTCAGGAAAGCTGTGAATGCAGTCTTCTGCTTTTGTATCACTGAGATGACAGATTGCACGTTTTAGCCAGAATTTTGTTGTGAAAACAAACAGTGGCTCATCACAATGTGCATGGCATGCACTGCTACCAGCAAACTAAATGTTTCAAGTTAGAATATTCTAGGAAAAAAACATCTACTTCCAGTGTAAGTTTTTGTGTGAAGAACCAACCTGAGAGAAGAAATGGTAAAGAGGGAAGAGAAGGCAAGGAGAAGTTAGAACAGGGCATAGAAACACAGAACAGAGGGACTGGAATACAAATTAACATGCAAAACCTTGCACAATGACCTCCTATATTATGCGTTTTTACAGATCTTAATCTCATACTTATTTCAGCTTTTCTGTCTGAACAGAAGAGAACACAAGTAAATGGAGGCATCAGGAGCTTTCAAAACAACAATGTGCATCCTTGAGAAAAACACTCAGGGAATATATACTTTTTTGTAAGAGTTCAGAAAAAGAATACTGGAACAAAATCTTATAATTTGTTCTTTCAAGCCACCCTGAAACATTCTGAGCTGGCACTGCTTCCTTCTAAGAAAGAGACGTAAACCCTGCTATATCAGAAATTAGCTCCTTGCACAATCTGAGACAGTAGGAGATGGCAAACTACAGTTTCAGAATTATTTTTTTAACGTTTTGACCTAATCATGATCTCAGAAGCTGTTGCAAACACAAAACCCCAGATTATTTAGAGCAATGTTTTAAAAATTTAGCATTCTTTGGAAACATAATTTCTGTTGAGGCAACAATAGCAGAACACATTAGCAATATATGTGATTAAACAGGAACACAGCATAGCTCCCATTTAGCTGCAGTAAGGCATTAATATAGAAAAAAAATCACAATCTACAGCTAACTTACTAAGAGAAAGATACATTTCCTTACCAAAGTGGCTTACTGTGGGAAACACTAATGACAAATGCCTCTCCTGTCTGGCCTGAGAGGGTACGCCCACTCTTATCCACAATGGTTCCAGACACCTAAATATCAATTGAACACAGAGAAAGGAGAATAATTAAATTAACAATAAAACCAAGAATTTAAATGGCTGAACTAATAGAAGTCAAAGCAGAGGGAGCTGTGCTCCACTCAAAGTGATGATGCACAACCCAAACAGAAAAATTAAACCCTAATTCCTCCCTATAAACATTTAAATATTTTAGCTAGGCAAAAGGCAAGCCCTTGACCAGTNAAAAAAAAAAAGAGAGAAAACTACCATGAACCATTCAGCAGCATTAGCACCACAGTATCATTCTGCTGATGACCTTTGAACAAGTCTGCAGTGGTTACCTGTTTAGGCAGCTATCAAGAGCTACAGCTCCTCTCCTATCCTCCTCATCTTCCCTCATTATGTTACTTCAGGTCTCCGAACTGCTATTAGGTTGTTTGGTGGCAGCTGGGTGGGAGGGGTGGCAGGAGAGTTGGGGTTTAGCCTTAAAAAAACATTCCTCCTTTTGCCACAAGGGAACATCAGATGTTGCAGCTTCATAGTGGGGACAGAAGTCTTAACCTGTATAATCATACCTCTTAAGTACTATATATAGAGAGATGAGCAAATAATAAATAATATCTTGACCCCAACTAACAACTACAAAGTTGAGAACTCAGGAGACATTTGAATGAGCCAGAAAAGCCTTCCCAAGCCTACAGATCTTTTTTTCCAGAAGAGGGAATGAGCTTAGAAGATTCCATGCAAAGCTAAATCCATTATTTATCCCAAAACATGCTTTAATATTGATGCTACTTTCCTTCAAACTACTCTATCAAGGGAGGAATCAGTGGAATCCTAGAAAGAGCTGTGCTAAGGGTTGTACCTCTCAACATAACTGAACTGGAAAGTGAGCAGAGAATGAGACAATGAAGATCACTGACCACTCAGTTGACGACAACAAAGACAAAAAGTCAACTCTATGTAATCAAAAAACTCAATGCTAACTGACTTGAACGATAACAAAGTGGAAACTCATTGCTGATCAAGTACAAAGTTGTGAACACAGGAAAAATTCTACATAATGACACCTCCAAACTAGTCTTTACTGCTCAAGAAACTAATCTGTGTAGCAAGACAGTTTTATGAATGAAATTTTAAAGGTCAGTAACAGTAAAATTAAACATCAGGAACCACACAGAAAGAAATAGACAAGGCAGAGAACATCACTAGACTGTCATACAAATCCCTGATGTCTGCACTTTGACTATTGCATGCTGGTCTAATTCCCCTCTGACTCAAAGTGGAAAACAAAAAGGTGACAAGAATAATGAATGGCATGGAGCAGCTAAATAGACAAGGACTCTTCAGGATGAAAAAAGATGACTAAAGGAGGCTCTCAGAGAGAACTATAAATGCCATGACTACACAGCAAAGGGAACGCGGAACAGCTGCTCACTGTCACTTGCATGACGCAAATGGCAAGACACAAAACAAGTTAACGGATGGAATGTCTACAAGTAAACTGTCAAGGTTTTAATCCAGCCGGTGACCAAAACACCATGCAGCTGCTCGCTCACTCTCTACCTGTCCTCACAGAACCAGGGGGAGATGTGAAGGGTAAAGGAAAAGGAGACTCACGGGTTGAGATAGGAACAATTTAATAATTGAAATAAAATAACATTAAAAATAATAACGATGACAATAATGATTACAATATACAAATAAGTGATACACAGGGCAACTGCTCACCACCCTATGACCACGGCCCAGCCCATTCCCGGCTAACGATCCCAGAGAAGAGAAAGTCACAAAACCACAACCCCGGAAAAAAGTGAGCCCAAGCTTCCAGGCAGACCCTCATAACACACTGAGTATGACGCTGGATGGTATGGAATATCCCACTGGCCATTTGGATCCATTACTCTGACTCTGCTCCCTCCCAGCTTCTTGTGCACCTGCACACTAGCAAAGCATGGGAAGCTGGAATGTCCTTGATGGTCTTAGCAACAACTAAAAATACCAGTATGTTATTAACATTCTTCTCATCCCAAATCCCATACTAAATCCAAAACACAGCACTATTTCAGCTACTAAGAAGAAAATTAAGTCCACCCTAGCTGAAACCATGACATAAGCAAACTTTCAAACCAGTGCATTCATAAACTGCAAAAGTTACTGAGAGATTATTTTGTAGATGGATGGGTCCCAAATAAGTTTCAGCACAGGTTCAAGGTAGGGTAAACAATTTCAACAAAAGGCTATGAACAGACACAACCTGAATATCAGAAAGTGTGAGCTACAAACTGCAGAAAACTGGAAAAACACATCAGAACTTTCAAAACAAGCTTATTCTTTTTCTATATTCATTCCTACGCATTCACAACTGCCTGCTGTCAGAAAAAGACGTCAGAGAAAGAATAGGGAGTTAGATCTTTTCTGACTTCAAATAGCCACTCATATTCTACTTGAAAATATGTCAGAATTTGCTTAATTTCATCCTTGAAGCACTGGTTATTACCCTTAAGACAGCAAGCCTGAAAAATAATAATCATCAGACCCTGTCCTGTGGAAGTACACAGGACGAACACACACTGGAACAGTCATTCCTTAGTCTTCAGATTGATACACTGGACAGAGCTACCCAAGACTGATTTCATAAAGCTCTTCGCATAGGAGTTTTTCCTTTCACAATCATGTGGGAAAAGTATGTTTCCAAGACACTTATTTCCTTAATTTCAAAACACTTTAATGAATTGCCATCTCAGCTAGTTCACAAATCAAGCTTAAGTATATGTAAAATATTAAATAAATAATATATACTTACAAATAGGGGTCGGGGAGCATACTCTTCTTCAAACAATGTCTGGATTGCAAAAAGAGCTGCCTAGAGAAGAATAAGTTGCAAAATAATAAGCCTATAGGATCCTAGCCAAACCTCCATGGTGACTGGTCAAAACTGCCAAGGGCAAGTCATACCACTCCACACACTAATCAGCCTGTGGCAAAAGCCTAAAGAAATGCCATGTGTATAGCCAGCCAGACTGTTCCAGTTAAAATTTCACTCTAACAAGTCCACCACCTGCACCAAGCAATTATTAGATAAAGAAGGTGTCGAAATCTCATGAATTGTGGCATATTTCAACATTTTATTCCTCCTATTTTACCCTTCTAATCCTCTACTCCCAAATGTTCTTTTTTAAAGCTGACGCCAGAGTGTCAGAGTTCCCAAAAACCCCACATTTTAACAGAACTGTCTCACAAGCCTTCCCATGCCTGCAATTGGATACACTGGACATTCCCTCTCCAGTGTGCATCACAAGCATCTTTTGGAAAGACACACACTGAAAAATATGAACATCAGATCCATTTGGAGATGTTTTGCAATACAGCAGAGCTTTTGGGAGTAAGAGGACAGCTGGCACAGACAGACAGAAAGATACTAATGGCACATGTGAAAAGGCAAAGGAAAAACTCTGGAAAAGGCTGATTAAAAACCATCTCCTTACATTCTACTAGTTTGCTATTGACTTGAGAATCTTTTAATGTATTTAGTAAGCAGTAGCTGATAGCTCTTACAAGTACTATGTTGAATTTCCTTAGGTAGTACACCAAATACTTATATTACTGAGTATTTTTTTCCAGGAGTCTCACCTTGGCATTGGCTGTATCAAATATGGTTTCCACTAACAAGATATCGACTCCTCCATCCAAAAGTCCTTTGGCTTGTTCCTTATAGGCTTCAACCAGTTCATCAAAAGCTGTAGAACAGGAATGATGTTAATTTCATCATCACTCTCTCTTTCAAAACCATCTCCAAAGTTAAATAACTTGATGGTTATAAAAACTTACTTATGTTCCTATAATCTGGTCTCTCCACGGATGGTGATACAGAGAGTGTCCTGTTTGTTGGACCCATGGCTCCAGCAACATATCTCTTAATTCCTAAACCAAGATGTAGAAAAAAAAAAAAAACAAAAAAANAAAAAAAAAAAAAACACCAACACAATTTTCCTCTGTTTTTACAATCACAGCCATGTCAATGTAAAAAAGCCTTTAAGGACACCAAGACATGCATATCATTCAGGGATGAGGAAAATCCTGTCTCAAATCAAGAGTCTGATCAGCACAAGATTACCCCACACAGCTGACTTTTTTGTTTTAATCCTATTCAACAAGATGTTCAGTGTATACACATGAGACAGAACGTTTATGAAAAAGGCAGTTGGCTGAACTGATTTTTCTTCTAAGTATAATTTGTCTCTGACACAGGAAGATTCATTCAATTACTTTAAATGCACAGCATAGAACTGTCCTGGCATTTTTCACTAGACATCCTGATTTGAATACGCTGGCCTGTGTTCATTAAAAAAACTTTTCTTTTAAAGCATATTTCAAATCTTACGTTTTTATTGCACACTATGAATCACATCAGTAAGGTGTTATCTGGACAGCAGCAACAGCACTGTTAGTTTATGATGTCAAAATACAAGAAGAAATTACTTGTCTTTTAAAGACATCATTGTCTACAGCATTGGAAAGGAGCTATAACCCTCTGGCATAAAGCCCACAGCACATTTACAGATGGTCACATAGTAATCACATTCCAGTAGTTGCTGAGTAAAGTTAAAACACAAGTATTACACTAGGAGTAACTGGTAATCTGCACTTACCTACAATCACCTATCCTAATTCTCTAACACAAAGACTTGTGCCATACAAAACTAAGTAAACTACAGAAGTCCCTGCTGAACTAATTTTCTCTCAAACACATCTGGAAGATGTGTATCGCCTGCATTCTAAAACAGGCAGGCACAGGACAGCCATCCTGCAAAACACACTAAGGGTCACATCCTGCAAACACTTTGAAATGAGTGTGATATGCATAAAGATGTGAAATTGCTATTGTGCTTAAAATGAAGAGTGTGCACGTCTGCAAGTTATGTCCCTGAGATGTAAACCATCAAGCTATACTCTAGTTCGCAACATTTCAAAGATCCTAGCAAGACAGCCAAAACCACAAATCAATAAATTAAAAAAAATATTGCTTACCTGTCTGAGCAGTTACATCACCTGCTGCTTTTCTGGCCACCTGTGCAGAGACCCTATTTAACCGATATGCCTAGAACAATTACAGAAAATTACTGAGTAACCTTTAGTTCAGTACAGCATAACTCATCCTCAAAGAAACACAACACTTCTATTCAGTAGCTTGCATGACACTCTGAAGGTTCCCTAAGCCATACAAATACTCACAAGCATTATTACAAAACTTCAAAAGGAACAGCTCTATACATCTCAGTTACATGGCAGGTCTCATCCCACGTACGTCCCAGCCTACAGCTGCTAATCATAAAATTTCATTCTGTAAGGTACTAACTAAATCCTACTGAAGTCAACAGAAGCTGAAGAACAGGACTTTGAGGACAAAATTAACCTAGTTTTAAAGTCACTTTTTATTCAAGCAGCATATTCCCAAGTATTTTCTTTTACATATTTCTTAAGTTGTCAAATCATCATGTAACACAGAATACCTACGACAAATGCAAGCTTGAAAGGACTACATACACCAGCACAAACAACACTTAAATAACATCTAGAAATAGCATCATTGTGGCATTCGGTAAGTTGGAAGGACTGGAGCAAAACATCCCTGTTCACAAAACTGAGATTCACACAGAATCACAGAAT
>VZTO01007363.1:16747-41125 GCA_013400615.1 Syrrhaptes paradoxus | reverse complement strand
ATAGATACAGAGAACAGTTCTTCACTGCAAAGGTGGTCAAACACTGAAACAGCTTCCCCAGAGTGGCTGTAGAAACTCCACCCTTGCCAATTTCCAAATCTTACCTTCACAAATCCCAGAGCAACCTGACATAATTTTGAAGTTACACTCCTTTGAAGAAGACATCAGGCTAGATGTCTTCCAGAGGTCCCTTCCAGCCTTAATTTTGAAGGTAAACTGATAATTTTTTTATTACTCTGTGTTCTTAAGCCAGAGTGATTTTCTGCACCTTTTTTCAAGACCCTTTTTAACTTTTTAATGTTATAAAAAAACCCTGACAACAGGACTGTAGCCTGTATTGATGTAGAATTCACATCATCAGTATAAACAAGGCAGATGAATGTGGTAAAGTGTATGACTTCCTTACTCTTTCTACAGAATTTCATCCCCTCTACATTAACGTTCTATTGGGACTTCAGCTCACTTTGTTGTCTTCATGATCCCTACTTAATTCCAGGGTTTCCTGTTAAGCTGGTATATTCTATAACAGATGGTTTCTAAGTGTCCAACTTCAGATTTTGCTGTGCAACAGTAGACTGGTTGAATGAGTCCCACTAAGCAATGACCCAGATGACTCTCTAAGAGTTGATCTTTCTACCCTCTAGAAGTTAACAAAACTAACTGCTTCATAATACCAATCATAAAGAAACTTTACTTGGATCATGCTTCCTACTCCTCGCCCCTTCAAAAAGTTTTAAAAAGTTTTTAAATCAATTTAATGTTTTAGTGATACAGGGTTGGGGGGGTGTATGTGTGTTATTTAAGAAACAGACTGTATCAAGACATAATTACATTATATGTATTGGGTATTCACACCAAGTAACAGTGTTCTAAAACAAATTAAAGTTAGGATTTTTTTAATATAGTTTTATTTCCACTAAACCACCTCAGCATTAATTCTAATAACACTCCTTCACATTTGCTGAATCCTTCAGTTGTTCTTCCCCTATTTTTTCCCAGGACTGGTGTGAGCTAGATAGCTATTTAGGTCATCCTGCTTGACCTTTTCTAAATAAGAAGCCTTCAAGGTCTTCTGGAATTTCCACTGTATTTTAAGAGTTATTGGGAGGGACACCTCAGAAAAGCAATATTCTCAGCCAATTCTTTTAGAACTGCGTACAGATTACAAAGACCCGATTATAGCCTTTGTTAAGAAATGTCTGTCATGAACTCTTTAGTATCTTCCTTAGAACTACATTTTAAGTACTTAAGTCACCTGCAAGACATAATGCAATCTCACTTCTATATAAAAAAGATGAAAAATATTTACTGTAATCTTCTGCCTTTTCTTTTTCACTATGAAACATGTTATCATTGTCACCTACATTACCGTTATAGTTCTTTCACAATTTTTAACAATCTCACCTTTATTATCCTTTTACTTACTAGTCAAGGTTGTTCTCTCAAGAACATTTTGTTTCTTTTAGTCAGTTTTCTACATTTTTCACTCCCTGCACAATGTAATTTCTCCTCTACCATCCTCACACTTAACACTTTACAGAAAAGGAGGGAGGGGCCCTGAATTGCTTCCTTCACACTGCAATGAAAGCAACACCGATTTTAACAGAATTTGCCCTTTATGGACAACCTTTAGACTTGTTAACTGATTTCTAATGTAATTCATTTGGGGAAATCTTCCATCTTCCTGCTTACATACTTTCTCACATGCGCACAAACCCCCACCATTTTTGTACTTTTTTGAGTCTGGACATGCATATAATCAGACTTCTAAATGACAAGCAAAACTGTGTCCCATATCAAGACTTAAGTCATCACAAAAAAAGCTACCAAAGGCTTCAAAGTAAATGAGATACATACAAAACAACCAACCAACTCATTTGGCCCAAACTGTTGGCACGCAGCATTTTACTTTGCTAGATCAATGCAGAAGTATACCTTTCTCTGTTATAATTAAATTCCCCACTCCTCAATATCAACCCGTTATAGTTCACTTTCCTAGCATATTTACATCTTCTCTATTGGCCTTAATTCACAGTCCATTTCAGAAGGGCTCTACTACTTCTAGTCCCCATCACTGCCATTTTAAGCTCAAATAATCTACCTGCCTACTTTGCCTTTCTACCTTTTCAGTTTTATTCTCTTTTATTAATCTAATTTTTCCTCCATCTGGATCAGGCCCATCTACTGCCAGTTCACATCCCTATCTTGAGCTGATGTCTACCTTTAAGTGACCACTTTTTCCTTGGCCTGTTTATGCATCTCCAATTCTCTCTTCTCTCTAGCTCAGACACTTCCCAGATTCAATAATTTTCTTTTATTATCTCTACTTTCCAGTCTCCCACCTTGTCACAGCTTTTTTAACTTGTGAAATAGAAACAACACAAATATATCTGTGCAGAACTAGCACATGTGCCGCATGCAGCCATTTAATGCATTACATGCATAAACACAATACAGTCTATTACATAATTAGCAATACTACCATATTGTTAAAATTGCTCTAAGATAAGCTTACTGTCTTCTGAGGGGTGCGATCAGATAAATATGTTCTGATCTGTCTCCTTATTTACAAATACACCTTTTAAAAATTTACATAAATGCACTTGAGAATGTGCATTTATACTAAAAGATAGATAACAGTTCACTGTCCCATACTTTCAACAGCTTTGCCATCTCAAAAAGAAGAGAATTCAAGCTGCAACTGGGATAATGAAACTTCTTCATAATACCACCATGGGTGGATTCAACCTTCACATTTCTGCACCCCTTTCAGGGGTAAGCTCACAGTACTGCTGAGCCTCCATGTGCATCAACTGGTGTCACTATAGAAACAAAAATAACAGTAGCAAAACAGAACCAAACAAAACCAGCAACATTAGCAGCAAAAGCTACATACTCAAATTCCAATATTTTTTTAAATCTCCAGTTTTATTGAGTAACCATTTTACAACAATTGCTAGTTAATGTTCCCTGTAATAACAGCGATCCAAAAATAATTACAGCAAGAACAAATGACTTCTGGGCTTCACAGAAAATGCCTCTGATATTTAAATTTAATTCCTGGCATTGTGCCAATGTGGGGGATGGGCACATAAGTGGAAAAATAACTTCAAAGGTCTCCAAAACATTAATGCAGAAAATTAGTTGCTTCTCTTACCTGGTGAGAAGATGGCACGTGCAAATTGAGCTTCCTCCTCCGAGTAAGCCACTGACATGTAGCTCATTTGCCTAAGTATCACAAGCTACAAGTAGACTTCCAGGTCAGCCATTTTGATACTAAGATACTGTTTTGTTTACATAGCAGCAGGAGTACAATTTTTTAGGCAGCCTGAGCTATGCTGTTGTACCTCTCAGTTAGTAGCCTATATCTGTGTGTTCAAGCCTGCTGGAACTCCCACTTCTCCACAGAAGTGGCTGAATGTGTCAGGGGTGCCCCTGCAGCTCACTCAGCATGTCACAGCCTCCAAGGGAACGTTGCAAGTGCCTCCAGTCGGACTCTTTGTACTGCCTTCTGTGCTGCCAACTATTAGCACTGCAGCAACTATGTGCAGCGAAGTACCTCCCACATACCACACAGTAGTACCACGAAGCAGAAATTTATTACAGCACAGTGCAAGGCGGCACACTAAAAAAAAAGAAGTAAGCTGAAATTTCCTCAGTATTTTCACTTACTAGCAATCTAATTACACCTAGGTTCCTTTGTGCATCTTTTCACATTCATCAGTGCAGCTCTTTCTGTCCAGAAACCAGAGTGCTCCTGAGATCCGCACACAGGAGAAGTCCATGACACATGATAGTTGCTGCCGATGCGGAGACAGACTGCAGTTACAACTAACTGGCGCCAGTAAAAATTTACATAAAGGGGGCCTCATTTCAAGACTAAGTTGCAGCAAGATACAGCTGAGCAAAGCCTCCCCCTGCCCCTCTGAGACTACTACGGGTTCTAGAATGTATCTCCAGTTAATTGCTTACTAATAATCCAGATCCATGTAGAAAGTCAAGTGCTGCTCTCACTGTTTATATAAACAAAAACTGACAATAGTCTCTGCAAAAGAAATTCCATCTTGAAGCCTGTTCCTAGTAGGATGCTACACACTGCACTGTTCACATTGATTCTGGTAAGCCAGAATTTCTCAGCCTCCCAATAATAAATAAGTAAGTATGGGCTCCAAGTAGGTCAGACTTGTTTTTAACCCAATGCTGATGGGTAACATGTCTGGACATTTAATTTGTTGTTTCCACTTCATATTTAGTTTTTCTTCATTAAACAGATGAAGAAAAAAAAAAATTCCATGCAGAGCTGTCTATTTCATCTTTTCAAGTACCTAAAAGGTACAGTGACGGGTAGAGGCAGAAGCTTGGATTTCAGCCTCACTCTGACTTATTTTCTTAGTTCTTACCTTTTTCCNAAGATACGCTGAGCAAAGCCTCCCCCTGCCCCTCTGAGACTACTACGGGTTCTAGAATGTATCTCCAGTTAATTGCTTACTAATAATCCAGATCCATGTAGAAAGTCAAGTGCTGCTCTCACTGTTTATATAAACAAAAACTGACAATAGTCTCTGCAAAAGAAATTCCACCTTGAAGCCTGTTCCTAGTAGGATGCTACACACTGCACTGTTCACATTGATTCTGGTAAGCCAGAATTTCTCAGCCTCCCAATAATAAATAAGTAAGTATGGGCTCCAAGTAGGTCAGACTTGTTTTTAACCCAATGCTGATGGGTAACATGTCTGGACATTTAATTTGTTGTTTCCACTTCATATTTAGTTTTTCTTCATTNTTCCAGACAAAGTCCATTTACATTAATAAATGAATTTTATTTTACAAATATTTATGGTATAAGTCACTGTACTTTTTTGGGAAAAAAAAAAGAAGCCAAGCTTTGCTTAGCATTAAGTATGCATATATAAAGGATGAATCATTTGCCAATACCTTTTTCCCCTCATTTGCTGCCTTGTAAGAAACTCCTGGAGCATGAAAGAACTCGATGCAAATAAACATACTAACCATGAATGTGAATTTGTGAAAGCCTAAATAAAACAAAGTTAAATGCACTGTAAAGTTTGGCTAGCTACACAACTGGCCAATGTGGCTGTAGCTGCAGCCTAGCACCATTTAGTGGAAAAGTGATAACACAGTGATGCTTGTCAATTCCAGCAGGGCAAAAGGAGAGCACCTCAGGACCAGAAAAGCCTGCTTTTTTTCCACAGGCCTCTTCTAGTTCCCTGCATTGTTCCTCTTTAGAATGCCAACAGTGTCAAGGCTATATATAGACAAAATACTTCATATGTCCCTTTTTCCACTGTGAGTATAATTTGCTGTATGGCTGGTTCTAGGTTATTTGAGCGTAACATAACTTGCTCATCTGTAACGTCAAAAAGACACTGGTTTTGTGTCTGAAAGTATTTAATAATACAAATTACTCTTCTGTGGTTGTTGCAATTCACCCCCAGCTGTTGTATCCAAAAGTCTAAAGCAATGTGTAAACGAAAAATAACTTTTTCCAGAATGACTGTCACATTAAAATGACAGCATTAACTGTGCAAGTGATCTGGTACTGCTATTCCTTTACGGTCACGTGTATCTTTTGAATTATCTTACTTTCAGACAGATTTGTAGATATTAGCACATTTAAGTGCTGTGCAGAATACATCTTTCAGTGATGCTGTTGTCATTTGCAGAATGAGTCATCAGATGAACAGCCTCTGATGAGCAGAAGCACTAATGCTACTTTAGAAAAAACAAACCAAAAAAACCTCTTGTGTTTCCCACATACAGCTGCCCCCCCCGCCCAGTGAGTGCTACAGCCTTGTGCACAAATACCAGAATAATAGTATTGATACGANGCGCAGACTCAGCTGGGAGGAGATTATGGAAATGCTAATTTAAATACGAAGCGGGGATAGGTAATACATATGTATAGGCATATTGTGAAATATTATGAATATGTAATCATGTGCTCTATAAATTAAAGACAGCAGTGCTATAAGGGTGCACACAATAGGAGCGATCCCCTGTGTGCCCAGCGCTGAATAAACATACCTACTTTACAATCTATCAGATTGTGAAGTCTGTTTTCCGCACGTCAGTATGATTCTCAACACACTAAAACAGATACTGCAAAATAAGAGCCTCTACTTGGAGCATTTTCTGTTACCAGCTCCAGTCCGCTCACGGAAATCCGGGCCAGAGCTTGCCGGCAGCCCCGAGGGCGAACTCTCCATCTGCCGTCTGGGGGAGGCACCACCCCGCTTCCAGAACGTTCCGGCAGAGTCACCCCCACTCCCGCGGCTGCAGCTTCCTTTCTTTTCTCTCGCACCACGCACCACTGGCTCCGATAAAAGCTCGTTTTCAAACGCAAAATGTTTTCAAGGAGAGGAGGAGCAATTGATTTAGTAGTTCGAAACGCACCGACTCGGTTAAACTGGGCACAGGGGGCTGCCTCTGAGCCGCAGGCGAACTGCAGAAACTGGCGGGTTCCTGAACCCACCCCGGGCAGCAGCGCCTTCCTGCCGCGTACGGAGCTGACCGGCCGGCCCCAAGAACTAGCACAGGGACCACTTGAGCTGCTTCCAAACCGGGGTATTCGGGTGGGGTTTTTTTTGTTTCTGGTTTTGTTTTTGGTGGGGGTTTTTATGTGCGGTTTAGGAGTGGGGATTTTTTTTTTTTTTTTAATCCGAGAGTCTAACCTGGGAGAATAAACAACCGCATACTGAATTACATTCTCCAGTGATTGTCACTACAGAAAAAGCCGAAATTGTTTGCCTGCCTTTCCCGCGTTTAGCATGCAGTCCGTGGAAACACCCCAGGAGCTTTTATGACTTTTGCCTTCTCAAAGATGGGTAACAAGACTCTTCCGCCAACGTGCACAGTTTTCTCCTCTCTCCTCAGAGGCGACCTTAAAGAGCAGATGTTACAGTCAAAAGTAATAAGGTCAGCTGTGTTCGAAATAATTACTATTAGCTGTTATGATTTCATTTGGTACGTATCAAAGACAACCTCCTCCAGTTTTAATTGTCAGTTGATTCAGAACAGAAAGGTACAAAGTCTGCCACAGAACGATTTTCTTAATTCAGACACGATTTTAGATATGAAACCATTTCACTGGTGAAGTTTGTCTAAAGTAAAAAAAAAAAAAAGACATCTGTAGTTAGATCTAAAAAAAACCAAACAACCCAAACCAACCAACCAAACAAAAAAAAACCCACCACAGAGCAAAGGAAAATGAAAGGCCCTGGGCCTTCTGTAGGCAACACGTAGAATCCAAAACACCCTCTCCCCCTCTTCTCCAAAGCATGGAACAGAATAAATTATTCAAGTAAGCCAGAAATTTGGTAGCTCCCAAGTTTTTCCTCACATTGGTCTTTGAAAGGCACAGAAAATTACGTACCTTTCTGAAGTAGAGAACTGTCTATCGACCCATTAGCTTAGGCAGTGTGGTTTACTGCAAGGTATTTTACAGCAGAAGCCTGTATCAACAGAACGAGCAGGGAGAGCAGGAAAGGGAAGGGGGGGAGGGGTGACACTAGTTGCATGCTCTTTACCGTGGAAAGGGGTGAGGAAGTGTCTAAAATGGGTAACTTCCAGGCAGTAGTAATAAAGAGTCTAATGTTGCACTCCCTTTCTTTTAGAAAGGGAAAATACTCAGTTTAACTACTTATCAACGGTAGAAAAAACACATTTTGCTCACTTAAATTTACATCAAGAATTTTATCATTTACTAAACAAATACTGAAAAGCTGAGAAATCTTAACCTGCAGATCAGGATGATGCAGAAAAAAAATTAACATTTCCCTTACTCATAATTTCTTTGAGGACAGTACCTTCTCAAGAAAAACACAGTAAAGTTCACAGCGAAAAATAAAGGTCCAATTTAACTGTTTAACAAACCAACCAACCAAACAAAGTATTTAAGATTCAGAAGAGTTTTAAGTGCTTGATAACCATTTGCTTCTAGTACCTAAAGAACCAAACAAGTTAGCTGTTTGAAAGCGATTTGCATGCGTTAAACAATATTATGTTAATTCAGCTGTCCATTCCAGTTTGTTTCAAATCCTACCTGAAATTGTTTGCTTCCAAAATATCTACCAAAATAGAAGATGCAGCTGTGCAAATTGAGAAAATTCTGAGTTTTAAGAGGAACATAATCAAGCCATGTTAGAATGGTTCCAAGCAAGTATGATTTAGTAATGAAAAACTAGCATAATTTTCTTACAATCAAATATACCATTTGCAAAAAAACAGGAAAAAAAAAAAGCAAAACTATACACTCCACCAGAGTAAACTACTGTTGGGTATTTCTCTTTGAAAGTCACATGTATTTGAGACTGCTACTGTGTTAGCGATTTATTTACTTCTGAAAGCCTATCCTTCAAGTTTACCTATCAGCAGTACAAAGCTAATTATTCTAGAATGCAACAGGTCTCAAAAGTGAAGAAAATGCAGACACAAGAATACTGAGCAGAATCTGACCATGCATCTCACATTAAAAATGTATAGCGATCAATTAAATTGAAGTCATTAATTCATTATATACAACTATTTCTAATTCAAATAATGGACATCTAATTTTTATATTTAAGAAAAGTGTGGGGGTTTTTTATTTTGTTTTGTTTTTAAGCATCCACTGAAGTGCCTTTTTCCCTTGCAGGTAAATCCATGTTTTTCATTTTCTTTTTGACTACTAAGTACAAACTATTAACACTATGGGACAGAACAAAAAAAGAGATCATGCTGTCAGCTACCAGCACTACTTTACAGCAAGCAGTAGAGTGTACTTTGACTTCTGGAAGCCGGGATATGTTCCATGCACACCACAGGATTCAAAACCTACCATACTTTGTGCATTCCAACACCCATTAAGGAAAGAAAAAAGTAAAACCAACCAAAAAACTATATCTAAACACCACTCCCCTAGCTTGCTACAAAAAAATGCTACAGCTCCCTGCTGGGCCAGTCATTTCGTAAAGCACTGCCAAGAATGATAGTGTTTCACAACAGCCCGTTAAAGAGCAAAGTAAACCAAAACCAAAGGGAAGAGAAGATACTGAAACAAGAGCTTTCCTCTGAACTCTGGCAATCTCTTTGTGCCTTTTCTGTAAAATGGAAGTACAATTACTCAGCTCCAAGAAAAAAACAGAAAAACATGGGCAATAAAAAAGGCACAAAAGTATATGAAAGACATGGTATGAACGTACAATATTTTACTCAAATGTAATACACATGAAGAACCACTCCTTACAGTGACTATCAAAAAATATACTTTTCCTTTTCATGTTCGCATTAAACAGGTTAACCAAAAACCCAAAACCAATGGAACCAATAGCACTTGACAATTTTTATATGCCTACTGTTTAGTATTTTCTTATGTATCTTAAAAAAAAAAAAACCAACAAACACTAAACAGCAACAAAAACAAAGACCAAGCAAAAAAACCCAAAAAATCCCCAAAACAACAAAGCCACCACAGGATGTGTATGGTGAAGTATGTTTTAAACAAAATTTCATCCCCTTTAATGTTTGCAAAGTAGGAGTTTGGTGATCTTGCTATAAAGAATGAATTGTTTCTGCTTGCTTTGAACAATATGAGTTATTAACATCTGGAATTAATCAACAACGATAACTGACTAAAAACTACACAAACACAAACATCAGTAATAATTTAAAAGACTGGGGTCAGGATGACTTGACTCAGAGTATCTTTCAGAAAACCAGAAAGATTATTGTTAGGGGGATAGGAAGAAGGAAATCTCACTACATTATTAATCTGCATTCCTTAGATGAGCTGAACGTATGGCACAACTTCATATTTTATCAAGGCAAATGCATTTCAGTAGAATTAAAATGTCTGAAAACTCAGACAACAAAAGTGCACAAATGTTCTCAGGATCTTAACTATCTTGCCCAATCAAAAAAAACCACTACGAACTAAAATCTGCCTTAAATCCATTGAACAGAATTCTAGGAGCAGTAGAACAAGTAATAAAATTAGCTAACTGCCTGCATTTCATCGTCACCTGTGACCACACATTCACATTATTCCTGTCACTGATCTTTAATCCTAAAGCAGGAAAATCCTATGACCAATTGCTTACAAATTCACAGTTAGCTGAAGTCAGTGATCAACCTGGGCTTAAAATCCTGTATGTTACTCTTTTTTTTTTTTTAATTTCTTCATACCAAATGCACACGGTAAACATGAAGAAACCATATCTCCTGAGAACCTGATGTGCACTGTCTGCCCAGAATACTTCATTTCTTCATAAACAGTGTTGTCATTAACTCTAGAAAACCATTTATGTGAACAGATATTTAAAAATTAATTTAACCACCAAGTACTTTGCTACAGAGTATGCTAAAAGTAACAAATTATTGTGCAAAAATATTGAGGAAGGACTAAAATTTTAGACATTTTATAGTGCTAAGAATATGAAAGTCAGTAAGTTCAACTTCAGACAGGAAAATACTATGAGACACATTTTGATAAGTTATCCAGCTCTTCTGCTCCTGATATGTTTCTGGAGAACTTCAAGTAACTCCCTATTTAATTACTCTCCAATTAACTCATATCCAGCTGTTACGGTTTTGTGTGTGGGGTCTTGTCTGGTAGTAGGGAGGGGCGTAACGGCTCTTTAAGCAACTGCTGAGAGTTCCCCTTGCTTCCAGTCCGATGCTGGTGGCAAGGGAGGGGTTACAGTGGTGGCTCCTCTTTTAAATGACTCTTAATGAGTCACCCCCATCCCCCCCAAGCCTTTGGTAAAGGGGGGGAAGCAGGGGAAGGGACACCACCATCATATGACCTTTATGCGACTCAGGATGCACCCGCCCCAGGCCAGAGCTGAGCCAATCGGCGCCTCTGTGAATAACGAATTTAAGAGGGGGCACAGAACAATGGGTTTGTCAAGCCCCGAGCAGGGCATGGCTTGGGCATGGGTTGGGCGGGACGGTCCGGCTGGTCTGGCCATCCAGCTGCATGCTCGGCGAACTGACCTGCCATAGCCCAAGCCTCTGCCATGGCTCGCCTGGGAGCCCTTTTTCCTGGGAGCCAATGAAGATCTGAAGGCGAAGAGAGAAGAAAGATGCTGGAAGAGATGGCCCTGCAGACACTGAGTCGGAACCATGGAAGAGAACGCTCTCAGCATTCCCCTGCCATGTCGTGAAGAGCTGTGGAGGACCCCACACAGGAACTACTATAACCCCGTTTGGAATTGAGAAGCAGCCGTGGAGGACCCCACGCTGGAACTAGAAGCCCCATGCTGGAGTCAGCAGTTGCCAAGGGACTGTAGCCCTGTTTGGAAAAGGACTCACGTCAGAGAAGTTCTAGAGAAGGACTCTGAATGTGAGGAAGGGACTCCACATGGCAGCTGGGAGAGACTGTGAGGAGGAAAGAGCGGTGGACTGACTGCATCTCCCCACTCTCTGCCCCCCTGTGCCGCTGAGGGGGAAGAAGGTACAGAACAAAGCCTTTGGGCTCTGGGAAGAAGGGAGGGGTGGGGGACAAGTGCCTTTTTAAGATGTGGTTCCTCTCGTCAATAGCCTGCTTCTTGTTGTAAATAGTTAATAAATTCTATTGTTTTTCTTGTTGTTCAAGAGTCCTATGGGTTTCTTGCCCGTGGCCCTAAGTGGTGAGCAAAACCCTCCCTGTCCCTGCCTCATCCCACTAGGTGTTCAGCAAAAACTGTCCCCGTGGTTTTATAAACCACGACACCCAACTTAAGATCCTATAAAGACCTTAACTAGGCATTTGAGACAGACACACACAAAAAATGATTGAGTCATGAGAAAAAAATGTCTTCTTTCTCCTCCTCATGTTCTCCCCCTCTTCCCCAATGGAAAAAAGCTAATCACTGCTTTTCTCCCACCTTCACATCCCTGTACACTGACACCTATCAACTACCTTTTAATGAGTGTTGAGGATGACAGATAGCTAGGCCACCAACCACTAACACACACGCAAAAAGACTAGGCCATGTGCAAACACGAGCACTTTGAAACTCAGATTTCAATTAAGTTATACAAAAGAAATAAAAGACTAATTTACCTTGAGACTTTCATTCTATCATTTGTAGTAGTTCTGCAGAATTTATAGTAGTATTATTCTCGAGTAGCAAATAATCACTACCTGCAAAATAGTTGACATTTACATAATCACTGCTATTCCAGTGTATCTATGCAGGCTTTGTACTTCTTATTTACCACTAGAAAAAGTTACATGTTGAAAATACAATAATCAAATATAGATCTAGCCACTTGGTTACAAAAAATTGATGACGTTTATAAAAATTTTATTTTATGTTTTAGTTAAAGTATGAGGCAAGCTTTTGAGAAAGGGCAGCCTAAAGTGAGAGCTCTTTGGGCCTGGTAAAGTAAGCCAAAATGAAATAATTTGATTAGCAAGACATATGGGTATGACCTTTGACTTCTCCTGTCCCACACAATCTACCCTGTAACTGAGAGAGGACAGAGGTCTATGAATTAATTCAGTAAGAGAAGGGAGGGAAAACAAAAAAAACCACAAACCCCAAGAACCACCAAAAAAGTAAACAAAAAACTGCAGCAAAAAACAAGCTCCTGTTGACAAAAAAAGGAAAATATTTTAAGATATTTTATACAGCTTAGAATTAGTTAATTTTTCCTAAACAAGTTTGAAATTTTTTCCTCAGTAAAGCAGAGCTAGTGCTTACCTCTAAGCTGTGGATCATGTGATGCCAACAGCTTTGGTCATTTGCATACAGTAAAGCTAAACTGCAGCAATGAAGAACACTTTGTCAGCCATTTTGAAACTGCACTGTCTCAGCTGCACTGAAAATGTGATTAAGATGGCTGCAATGTGCACTCAAGACCAGCCACTCAGTGACAACTCAGTAGTGGATAAAACACTTATTCAGCAAAGCACCTCCTTCTTTGCCACACTGCAACAAACTGCAAAGCAAGGGCTGGGTGGGGGGGGGAAGGGGAGGCAGAGGAATAGTTTCTTTGACAGGCAGGAAATGGTTAATGCACGGCTGCAACATTTGCAGCTAGACAAAGCACCACTGGTAAAAATAAAACTAAAATAAAACAAAAATCTCTGAGAGGCAGCCCTACTAGGTCTGTGATCCAGGATTTGTATCACATACTTCAAATCCGACCCAACTCCAGGCAGTTCGGAATCCATGTCACATATTAACAGCCACAGATACAGAGCCAAATCATGCATAGAACTGAAAAACATTAGGGAATACTTTTCAGGAGCAGCCTCATTTCAGTCTTTAAAAAAAAACCCAAAACCTTAAGAAGCTGATCTGTACCTTTTTACAGCATCACCTATTTTGAAATATTGTATATTAGTTGCCCAATAAAACAGTTTTACCTGTGGAAAAAAAGGAAGTTCACTTTATAAATAAGGAAACTAGCAAAACACCCAAGAACACTCCAGAACTTCATTGCCAGCAGAAATCAAGTATCTAATTCTTTATAAATAACGCAGTATGTTGTGAAAATTTTTCAAAGAAGAGACATCTAGAATCCCTTCAGCAATTTTGCTGGAATCTTGCAATGATACAGAGTAGTTTGTTCCTAAAGAACTGGTTTGGGAACCTATGCAGGGGACAGAGGGGTTGTCAAACAAATACACAATTTTAATACAAGCAGAACTTGGGATAATACAGGTTCCTCTTTAATATCTGTTCGTTAACACCAATCACCCGCTCTTGTCCAGGCAACAGTGGAGCAATTCTGGAGGGAGCTCCTCTATATCTGCCTCATTTCATTATATACCTCTTCTACAAAATCCAAATACGGCTATTTTAAAACAAAAATAACTGCAAGAACACGTGGGTCAATCCTGAAGGAAACTAATATTGAATTGTTCCAAACCTTCTACCAAAAAATAGTCTTTGTGATCCAGAATTAGGTCAACACAGTAAGACCCCCAAGACCCCCCGGTAAAAAGTGGGAGAACATGCCCTCCATCTACTCCTTTTACGAAAACGTCTAAACTTACGTAACTCTGCATGTCTGTTGCCAGCTGTAGCAGGTTATTTCAGGACTGATTAATCATGCCAGCACTAGTTGTCTGATGCACTGATCAGTACCACAGTTAGTATTTCAAACTTTAAAAATGTTGAAATACACCATCTGGCTAATACAAGTACAAAAGGCAAAGCATGATTTGCAACACAAGAGAAAAAGTATGTGCCACATACATGTAAACAACTATGTTGATTATTATTCTTTGATAATACTGTACAGATTCAGAGAACTAAATAAAAATATGCTTGAAGTTCAAATGCCCAAAAGACAAGTCTCTCAGAAACAAATCTGTGAAGGCTGGAGAATAACTTCATTACAGTTAATTTAAAATTACCCACTACGCTGAAGCTTGTCTTCACCAAGACCTATTACCAAATCAAAAATCAAGTCTACAACAAATTCAAAAGAAACATTTTCTATTAGTCAGTTAAAACCCCATGTTGCTTATTCTGAACTTCATACACAGAACACCTTCAGCTTTAGGGATTTACAGTAACTTGTAACATTTCAAAATTCAAACTTAATATTTCATTTATATGGCAAACCCACATACACTTTGATTTCCACAGTAGCTGTGTTCTAAATAGAAAAGATTTCCATGTTTAGCGCACCTACAAAATTCCTATATCAAAAGGTGAATTCTGACCTCCAGTCCTTTAGAAGTTCAACAAAAACCTAGGGATGTTCTAATCCAGAACCCAAGAGCTGCACTTGTACAACACTGCATTGTCAAACATTCAGTCTTGAAGCTTGATATATGACTTAAGTTTGAATAAGCATAAAAAAATTTCAGAGGCTTTCACTGAGCCAGAGAGAACAGAACCCATGTCATGCTCCAGTTGCTGCAGTCGATTATCTTACCTTGTCAGAAAGCTTCATGAATGTGCAGAAGTATTGTTATGTTAAAACAGACACGTAGTTGCAAAAAATCTAGCTGAACGGTAAGAAACCATACGCTTTTACTCAAAAGTTCACGTCAATATACTTTGGTCAACATACACAGGTGTGTTAATACATTAAAAAGGATTAACCAAACTAATTTAAAAATAACACCTGATGTTTAATTAAACACGAAATTGGACTGAAATAACTAATCCGAGAATGCTTTGGTCCAGGAAATACTAAAGTGAACCTACATTAATCTGGAATTCCTATATTAGCATGGCTCTACAGTTTCTTCTCTCTACTTAGGGGGGCATCTATACAAGTTCTCTAAAAATCAAAAACAAGTAAGAAAATCAGGCATTTAAGAAAGATTCAGACTGGAGTTCAAACTTAACCTGTTATGCTTAGATTTATCTTAAATACATAATAAAAACTCCCAACAACCTTAACTCTCCTCTCTTTTGATGACATGCCAACACACTTCTATCATTTCAGCAAGTTCAATTATTCTAGTCATAAGTTAAATTTTAAAACAGAGCTTCCATTTTCCAACCTTCTCATGAACATCAAACAAGAAACTCAAGAGAATGGTACTCTGTCATTTCTCTAATTGTTGCCCTGTGTAAGTAATATCACCTCCCTCACACCTCTTTTAAATATCATTACGTTAAGAGTCAGACTTTATATTAGGGCTCCTACCCTGAAGAATCAAGGGGAGGCAGAAAATTCTGGACTTTCAGACAGGGTTTTATGTCATTTCACATTACAAGAGCAGTAAAAAAGCAGCCAAAGCATAAATAATTTATTTTGGTCAAATTATACACTTAGAAAACAGTCTNATATGGCAAACCCACATACACTTTGATTTCCACAGTAGCTGTGTTCTAAATAGAAAAGATTTCCATGTTTAGCGCACCTACAAAATTCCTATATCAAAAGGTGAATTCTGACCTCCAGTCCTTTAGAAGTTCAACAAAAACCTAGGGATGTTCTAATCCAGAACCCAAGAGCTGCACTTGTACAACACTGCATTGTCAAACATTCAGTCTTGAAGCTTGATATATGACTTAAGTTTGAATAAGCATAAAAAAATTTCAGAGGCTTTCACTGAGCCAGAGAGAACAGAACCCATGTCATGCTCCAGTTGCTGCAGTCGATTATCTTACCTTGTCAGAAAGCTTCATGAATGTGCAGAAGTATTGTTATGTTAAAACAGACACGTAGTTGCAAAAAATCTAGCTGAACGGTAAGAAACCATACGCTTTTACTCAAAAGTTCACGTCAATATACTTTGGTCAACATACAAGATTGTTTCCTCACATAATTTACCAAAAATCTGCATTAAAACCAGAACCGCAACCAAGGGCTATTAGTTGTTTCTGTCTTGAAAACTTTTCTTGTTTTAATAACAACAGAAATGGAAGACCCATCTACTGTATGAGCATATCATACATTTGATGCTNAAAATCAAAAACAAGTAAGAAAATCAGGCATTTAAGAAAGATTCAGACTGGAGTTCAAACTTAACCTGTTATGCTTAGATTTATCTTAAATACATAATAAAAACTCCCAACAACCTTAACTCTCCTCTCTTTTGATGACATGCCAACACACTTCTATCATTTCAGCAAGTTCAATTATTCTAGTCATAAGTTAAATTTTAAAACAGAGCTTCCATTTTCCAACCTTCTCATGAACATCAAACAAGAAACTCAAGAGAATGGTACTCTGTCATTTCTCTAATTGTTGCCCTGTGTAAGTAATATCACCTCCCTCACACCTCTTTTAAATATCATTACGTTAAGAGTCAGACTTTATATTAGGGCTCCTACCCTGAAGAATCAAGGGGAGGCAGAAAATTCTGGACTTTCAGACAGGGTTTTATGTCATTTCACATTACAAGAGCAGTAAAAAAGCAGCCAAAGCATAAATAATTTATTTTGGTCAAATTATACACTTAGAAAACAGTCTGCTACATATCATCTACATTTCCTTGTGTACAAACCTTGTGTATCTCATCCACTTTTCTCATTTACCCTCTTCTTTTGTCCTTTTTGTATGTTAATATTCAATGGACAAAACTGTTCTTACACCGATGAAGTTAATGAGACACTACTACTGTTTGTATGCAAGTCTCAATAGACCATCTACTGAAACCTTCCTTTATTCCTATTATTTTCAGAGGCCAACAGGCTGACTTCAAGAAACATCCCAACTCTCACTTAGGACTGCAAGAAATTTGCAGATAAAAACTACTTCAACTATTGGGAAAGAGTCTGTATTGATCACGAGACAAGGAACAGTAGAGTCCGTAAAGTCAAAGTCTACACAACATTTGAGGTTTTCCCATAATTCCAAGCTACTTGATAGCAGGACCAATGAAGGAAATTTTCAGTGTATTGACTGAAGTCAGCAAGCATGTAAGTTCACATGCTAGTTTGCTACTAAACACATTTTGAAATATTTAAAAAAAAATTAGAATGCAACATCTATTTAAAATTACCTTCTGGAAACCACAGTAAACTGGACACAAAGGTAGAAGGAACTTTCTTTCATGTTAGTTTTTTCTTTAACCATAACATTTCTTTACAGTATTGTGAAATGGAAGATAATGCTTAAGACAGCACAAAATCATGGAGCAAATACACGGGTTATTTGAACAGCTAGCTGACCTATCCTCAGTCACATCATTTGCAAAAGCTGTGCTTTCAGTAAGTTAATTTTCTGAAAATATACATCAGTGGTACTAAGATAATCAGTGAGCAATGGAACTAATGAAACCACATTTCCTGCAAATTTATAAACATCGTCTCACTATTCTTTATCAGAGTAACCTCAGGTTACCATTGGTGCTTTACCACTCTCCGCAAGGGAATGCATGTACGCATCTAGTCTGAAGATGTATGCTGATGTGACAGCCTCCATACTGCTTTGACAGACAATACCCATGTCCTGACTGACAGCAAATTATCACCCCAAAACAATGTATAACTGCCATGTTCCCTCACTGGGGACAAAGGAAGCCTCTCATCACCCCAGCTGCTTGTTCTCACAAAATTTGCAGGAATTATCTTTGATACTTACTACTCTGTCATATTTACTGAAAACAAACAAGTCGTTCAAGAATTACTAAGGATAGAACAATTGACAAACAATGATCACACAGAATTGGACTACTGTACTAAAATGGAGCAGATTTCTATT
This sequence comes from Syrrhaptes paradoxus, assembly GCA_013400615.1. Lineage (NCBI taxonomy): Eukaryota > Metazoa > Chordata > Aves > Pterocliformes > Pteroclidae > Syrrhaptes > Syrrhaptes paradoxus. Next base: position 23,020 of record VZTO01007363.1, on the reverse strand, counting down.
AAAACTTGTAGGGCTTACTTGTAGGGCTGTGGCACTACTAAAAAAAATTTTGTGGCACAACTAAAACACATTTTTGTCACATACCCGTTTTGTAGTTTTCTACTTAAGCAAAGATAATTTATATTTCTTAAGCACATCTGTCTTGCTAGTGGAGTTCTTAAGTGGCATTTAATAACTTTATTTGTGCATTTCTTGAGTTTCATGTGGGCATTCATTTTTCACTAAGAACATTCTGGTTTTTGTTTAATACTGTCCAACATAACCTCAAATGAAAACATAAAACACAAAGCCACATGGAACTTCAGTGTAGCTGAAATTCTGCTCTCGACTTTGGAATTTTTTTGCATATATATATATATATATATATGCACACAAATAGTCAAGACACAACAGAAATAAGAACTAGAACATTTACTAAAGCCAGAATATTCAACAAAAGACAAAATAGACAAAACAAGACTCCCATTTCTGAATAACAATTCAGTTGTTAACTCACTGAAAAGCTAGAGAATGTATTGGTCTAGTTCAATCTTTACCATTCTAAAAAAATACTAATGCATTCTGCAGATCCAGTTTCTGGATAACGCATGTCAGTACTTTATCTCTATAGTATGATCTGTAGACTAATAATGAACTTTAACGACCAGATGCTTCCAGAGACGTAAACATTCTACATATGAACTCAAGGATGTTCTAATTCCCATTGCTACAGAAATAGGGAGAAAAAAGTAAGAAAAACCCCACACAGAAACAAAAGACACAACTAAACACACTACAAATTATACACAATCTCTTCAGAACGAAAATTAAGATCCTACAACATCATGCAAAATTTTGCTTTTAAAGACAACCAGAACTCAAAGGCTGACAAAGTCTATGCTCCAGATTCTCCTTACTGAAAAAGATCTCAAACCTAGATCACTTTAGGCTTTAATCTCAAAAACTTAACATTTAAAATTCCTGTAGCTCAGTCTTGTATTACTCAATTCACACCTAAACTTTATTCAGAGATAAAGACATTCTGTAACTGTCCAACTTAACAAGAACGGCTAGTACACACAGATCACTTTAGAGAACAACCTAACTTTATCTCTGCTTCTTACTGAGCTGTCAAAAAAAAAAAAAAATGTTTTACTTGCTTGTTTTGTTCTTTGGTTATTTTTGAGGGTTGTTTAGTTTCAGTTTGTTTTTTATAAAGAAGGAAAAAACCCCACACAACAACNTTTAATAACTTTATTTGTGCATTTCTTGAGTTTCATGTGGGCATTCATTTTTCACTAAGAACATTCTGGTTTTTGTTTAATACTGTCCAACATAACCTCAAATGAAAACATAAAACACAAAGCCACATGGAACTTCAGTGTAGCTGAAATTCTGCTCTCGACTTTGGAATTTTTTTGCATATATATATATATATATATGCACACAAATAGTCAAGACAGAACAGACATAAGAACTAGAACATTAACTAAAGCCAGAATATTCAACAAAAGACAAAATAGACAAAACAAGACTCCCATTTCTGAATCACAATTCAGTTGTTAACTCACTGAAAAGCTAGAGAATGTATTGGTCTAGTTCAATCTTTACCATTCTAAAAAAATACTAATGCATTCTGCAGATCCAGTTTCTGGATAACGCATGTCAGTACTTTATCTCTCTAAAATGTATCACACTGACTTCTATAGTATGATCTGTAGACTAATAATGAACTTTAACGACCAGATGCTTCCAGAGACGTAAACATTCTACATATGAACTCAAGGATGTTCTAATTCCCATTGCTACAGAAATAGGGAGAAAAAAGTAAGAAAAACCCCACACAGAAACAAAAGACACAACTAAACACACTACAAATTATACACAATCTCTTCAGAACGAAAATTAAGATCCTACAACATCATGCAAAATTTTGCTTTTAAAGACAACCAGAACTCAAAGGCTGACAAAGTCTATGCTCCAGATTCTCCTTACTGAAAAAGATCTCAAACCTAGATCACTTTAGGCTTTAATCTCAAAAACTTAACATTTAAAATTCCTGTAGCTCAGTCTTGTATTACTCAATTCACACCTAAACTTTATTCAGAGATAAAGACATTCTGTAACTGTCCAACTTAACAAGAACGGCTAGTACACACAGATCACTTTAGAGAACAACCTAACTTTATCTCTGCTTCTTACTGAGCTGTCAAAAAAAAAAAAAAATGTTTTACTTGCTTGTTTTGTTCTTTGGTTATTTTTGAGGGTTGTTTAGTTTCAGTTTGTTTTTTATAAAGAAGGAAAAAACCCCACACAACAACCCTATCTTACTCTCCATCCTGCATTTGAATAAATCCCTGCTGCTTAATGAACATTGTTTCTTACAGTATGGCAGAAACAGGAGAGCATTTTTTCATACAGTATAGCATCTAGTATAATTAGTATAACTGAAATACCAGAGTTACAAATAGACATCATGAAAGCATGATTTGTGTTGGCCAGTTTATGAGTTCCCAATTGCTTTGTGTGTGTACGTACATCTCTCAAAGTAATGTCACATACTTAAAAGAAGTAGAGTCAAGCCACAGATTTAACTGAAAAAATATTAACAATCCTAGATTTCACTTCATTTTAGACAAATAGTACATAAAAATACAATGGGAAGGGAAAAAAGCCACTAATAAACCCCCCACATTCATGTATCATCAGTTTTTTAACTTGCACCTTATTTTCCTTATCTAATATCCCTTATGAAAACTGATGTACACCTGGGTCACTGCAGTAATTTCCAAAATAAACTCCCAATATAAACATATGAGTAGCACACAATATAGAAAAACACAAGGTGGAGAGCAAATGGAAAAAACGTGTATCAGCAAACACGGCAGAGTACAGCATCCATGCACATCTATTCGGATTAGCATCTTATTGAAAACAGACTTAATAATGGATAGCAAATGAGAATTAAGAGGTCCCTCAATAAAAACATCAAAATGACCATTTCAATTTATGTATAGAATTACTGTTTCCTTCTGTGAATTAATTCTGTTAAGTGTGATCACTTTCAAGCCTACACAATATTCAAGATAGTCTTGTTAAATTAATTCATAGAGCAAAATACAACACTGTTCCACATTATCACAGGAAGCATCAGTTCAGCACTGCTACATATGGTAGCAAGGTTGGAGCTGATAAAAAGCCTTTTACTCTAAGCAACATAGTCTAAGAACATAATGATGCGAACACAAAGACCCCTTGAAATTCTTTGAAAAAGAACACACAATGGCCAGTTACTTATAAGCAGTGACAAAATAATTTTTCCCATATTTTCAGCATTTATAGAAAAATTGCTACCCAAAATTATCAGTACAATTCCTTTCTGGATTATGTGTATATAAGAACTCGATTTGATACTTCTGAAGCATATAAAATGATAAGACAATTGTCAAACTTGAGGGATAGATAGTGGGTTTAGTTGCCATAATTCATGAATTGCACAAGTTCTTATGCAATCATTAGTGAATTCATTTTGTGATGGGCCTGACAACTAGCATTAGCCCCATTTCACAGATCTGAAAACTGAGAAATTGCATACCCAAGATCACATGTCAAATAGCAGTGGTTTTTGTGGTTGTTTTTTTCCCCTCCAAAGAATTCTTAATATTCAATGTATTACTCTCCTCCATACCTTCCTGTAGGACTGCACAAAACAGTACCTAATCAGAAACACATTTCTTACATTGATACCTACTGTTTGTGTAGATTTCATATTTACTTATGAAGGAAATTACTTACGTACTTACTAATTTCAGAGTTAAGTAGAAGCTAAGCACATTCTCTACATCTTTATTTTAAAAAAACCCTAAGCATGAAGCAAATATTAGTAACTGTAATAATTGTAACTAGAACAAACAGGTATAACAGATATTGGCCCAAAATGTATTTTAAGTTGCAAAAGAGAACCAAATAGCATGCTTGTAGAATATCCTGACCTTGCAGATGCAAATTTCAATAAACTTATCCGTAACAACACTGTATTTGCTTGTATAATCTGGGATATTGACCAAATGCATTTATTAACATACTCACTTCCGCCAGTTAGACAGCACAAGCTGTCTAGATGCCTAAGTTTTATTTTTCTGTGACTACATGAAGGCTGCAGTTTTAAGCTCAATGACTGTTTAGAATAACTAAGCTCCTCACCCCTTTATTTTCAGGGAATATTTTTAAATTAACAATTACATCCATTTTTTTCCATCCAGCAAGCCTCTCTGTGTTAAGGGTCATACTGACATTACAATATGTAGATTTATGTCAAGATTAATTACTATTACACAACTAAATATTCTAATGTAGGCATTTCCACGGGATATCTGTCAAAGATCAGGAGATCTAATAAGAAGAATATATATCTGTTAAATGAAAAAAGCACTTGAGGAAAATGCTATACTTCTAACAGGCCCCAATGTCACATCAGAATTAAAATGTGAAACGCTTAACCATGAATACAGTTTCAATATTTTAAAGGCATAAGTTCAAAGGAAAATAGAAGTTCAAAGGTACCTTCTTTACATGAATATACTACTTGAACTGTTAACTTCTGCCATTTTGCTTGATGTTGGCCTCCACAACAACCTGGAGTAGCCACTCTGGCCTTGTTTACTGATGACATCACGTAAATAATGCACAACTAGGCCTTTTTTTTTTTTCTCCACTAAAACACCCTTATTTCTAGTAGATCAGCATGCCCATACACTTCAGAAACTTCCATCTGAAGTTCATCAGCAAGCTACTGAGTGCAATAACAAGAACGGTTTTTCTCCTTGTTGCTTCCATAGGCCTTCCACCGCGACACTCAACATCTACACCCACTGTCCTTATGAGGAGGATATCCACCGGTGGCACATAGCACCACCCAGGTCACGCCACCCCCAGTGCGGACAGAGAGTAATGAATCGCTTTCGAGGTGCCAACCAGCCAGACGCACCGCTGTCCCACGCAAACACCCACCTGATGCGGTGTAGGAGCATCTCCACCTCACAGATGCACCAGACTGAACGCAATCAGACCACTGCCTGGTGTTGCCCGGCTCTCCGCGCCTTCAGGACACAGACTTGTGCCCCAGCTGCACCCTGCCCCACGCCAGACCTACCTGTGACCCACAGCGGCCGCCGCAGGGATCCCTCCACACGTGGGGGCAGAGGAAGGCGCCTCCCCGCACCCCGCTCCCCACCTGCTACCACCTCTCCGCGAAAACAGCAACGCGCATGCGCGCCGCCGCCTGCACCGGAGCCCAGTCACGTGCTCCCATGCAGCACACGCATAGCTGCGCTGCGCTTGTGAGCGAGTGTTGGTGCGCGCAGTGGTGCGTGTGCAAAGCTGCAGCCCCGGAGCATGCGCAATGCCGCCACTACTGCCGCCGCCACCGCCGCCGCCGCGCGGGGCAGCGTTCCACACAGAGTGCTGCCGTTGCCCGGCCGCTCGCGCACCGGAAGGAACGTGCGGTACCTGTGCCCCCGCGTCCCGCAGCAGCTCCTGCCTCAGCGTTCGATGGTAGCCGCCGCCGCTCCCGCCTTCCCGGCCGCCACGGATTCGAAATCGGAACCCACTCCAGGAGCCTACGCTGCCTCCCCCTGTCGTACGCGCCGGGCCGTTATGCAAATAAGCCCCGTGTCCCCTCCCCTCTCTCGGCTGACCCCGCCCCCTCCGTGGGCACAGGGGCCGACAGTGGGGGCTGCCTCGGAGCCGGCCAATCCCAGGACCGGCCATCTTGGCAGCATGCAAATGAGCCGCCAAGTTATTTAAATGAGAAAGTGGCTCCGCCCCTTGGCAGGCGGTGGCGGACGGTTATTCGCGATAACGCTCAGGAACCGAGGGACACGCTGCGGCCGTCGCTGCCAGGGGTCGCTGTGGCGCGGTCGAGGGGAAGGGCCGCGGGCAATGCTCAGGGGCAGGGCGAAAGCACGCGGATCTTCCGTCCGTCCCTCCTTACGTCCTTCCCTCTTTCCTTTTCTCCCTTTCTCTTTCCTTCCTTTCTTTCCTCTTTCCCTTCCTCCCTGTCAGATTCCCACCACAGCAGCTGTGGGCTGTGTGCCTCTGGAGCCTCTCTGGCACCTTTGGAAGCCTGTTCAATGTCTACTGGGTGCCAGAAATAACCTGTGTTATCAGCTTCCTGCATCGCTCGCTGCGGCTGCCCACTCTTCTTGTCCAGGTTCTGGGCTGTCTGAGGTGCATCTTGCTGTGTCCTTGAAGCCTCGTTGATCTGCCCGGGCCACTGCTCTGCTTTCCCTCCCT
>VZTO01007363.1:3319-15667 GCA_013400615.1 Syrrhaptes paradoxus | reverse complement strand
GCGCTTGTGAGCGAGTGTTGGTGCGCGCAGTGGTGCGTGTGCAAAGCTGCAGCCCCGGAGCATGCGCAATGCCGCCACTACTGCCGCCGCCACCGCCGCCGCCGCGCGGGGCAGCGTTCCACACAGAGTGCTGCCGTTGCCCGGCCGCTCGCGCACCGGAAGGAACGTGCGGTACCTGTGCCCCCGCGTCCCGCAGCAGCTCCTGCCTCAGCGTTCGATGGTAGCCGCCGCCGCTCCCGCCTTCCCGGCCGCCACGGATTCGAAATCGGAACCCACTCCAGGAGCCTACGCTGCCTCCCCCTGTCGTACGCGCCGGGCCGTTATGCAAATAAGCCCCGTGTCCCCTCCCCTCTCTCGGCTGACCCCGCCCCCTCCGTGGGCACAGGGGCCGACAGTGGGGGCTGCCTCGGAGCCGGCCAATCCCAGGACCGGCCATCTTGGCAGCATGCAAATGAGCCGCCAAGTTATTTAAATGAGAAAGTGGCTCCGCCCCTTGGCAGGCGGTGGCGGACGGTTATTCGCGATAACGCTCAGGAACCGAGGGACACGCTGCGGCCGTCGCTGCCAGGGGTCGCTGTGGCGCGGTCGAGGGGAAGGGCCGCGGGCAATGCTCAGGGGCAGGGCGAAAGCACGCGGATCTTCCGTCCGTCCCTCCTTACGTCCTTCCCTCTTTCCTTTTCTCCCTTTCTCTTTCCTTCCTTTCTTTCCTCTTTCCCTTCCTCCCTGTCAGATTCCCACCACAGCAGCTGTGGGCTGTGTGCCTCTGGAGCCTCTCTGGCACCTTTGGAAGCCTGTTCAATGTCTACTGGGTGCCAGAAATAACCTGTGTTATCAGCTTCCTGCATCGCTCGCTGCGGCTGCCTTACCACTCTTCTTGTCCAGGTTCTGGGCTGTGTGCGGAGTAGCTTCAAGTTTTCTCAATGATAGGCTGCACCTGGCCAAAACACAGAAGTCTGGGGTGTTTTAATAACCAGCTTTGGGTTTCGAGAGTGTCAAGACACCAAACAGTACCACTGGCTGTGCTTTAAGTGGATCTAAGGCACACGGCTCATCCTGGGTTTAATGCAGGTCAAAACTGCAAGTGGCCGTTTCCCACCTACCCTCCATTTCCGCCTAAGGAGTGAGGGTGGGAGGGGGAGAAAAACACAGGACCTGCTTTAATATGAGCCAGAACTTGGCGCTGTTTGTACCATAGCCAAAGGCAGGCATGACCATTGCCAACAGCTGGTCTGTCCCACAAGGCATGGGTCAGGTCTAGCAGAAGAGACCGGCAGCTGTATCCTCAGGTACACAAGAAGGTACAAGAGCAGAGAAGGACACATGCAGAGATTTCAGCAGAAATGCTCGTATACTGCCTCTGCTAATTTAGTGCTGAGGTTCAAGTACTGGTCACCTACTAACTTAGTGGTGGAGAGTCCCATTCCCTCCTTGTTAAGACCGATGAAGTTTGCATTTGTCCTACTGAAGACATGAAAAATGACATCCTGATTTATCTACTTCAAGAGTAAACTAAATATGAATTAATGTTTTTGTCAGTTGCATACAGACCAGGCTGACCAACAGGGCATTATGTTCCCATGTGTCACAGTACCTATGACACAGCTGTTATAAGAGTCCTGTCAGATGCACTTGGTGGATTGAGAGGCAGTGTTTTAAGATGCTGCTGTTCCCAGTGGTTTGCCTGACCTCTCTGCTACATGCTTCCATTGCACAGCCAAGATGGAAGAAGGAAACGTATACATGTGCCCACAAATTTATGCAACCACACCTGCAACAATGCTTTAAGCAGATGTACTAGCCTAGGAACTTAAACTGCTGAAATGTGAACATACATCTTGCTCTGCTGTCTTTGCTACAGGCATGACAATTTCTAAGGGAAAATGTGGCAGACACCTGCAACAGTAATTTCTTAAACTTCCATAGCCAGCTTTATTGAGCTGCAGTGCAATACTGGAATGTTTTCTCTTGGAAAAAGGGAGCCTTGAATTTTAGTTGAGTCTCCTAAGCTTTTGTGTACAGTCAGAGGACAAGGCATTAGAGAAAGAAAAGGATAGAACTCTCCAGAAGTGTGCAGTTTCTATCCGTGCCTATTGCTTAACTCGAAATTTCACTGCTGGTGAAAACTTTTGCAGCGTCCATGCATATATATCCTTTGAGAGTCAATCAGGAGTGAATGTTTTGTGGCTAAAAGATGCATGTTTTCACATCCGTCTCTTTGGATAAAAATGGGTATTATTCCAAACTCAATTTAGTATGGAGCCTATTACAGCAACATTGTATTTTGTCCCCTGCAGCGCATTTTGTGCACCTAAAGGGAGAATGAAGGTTTTTGTCATCCTAAAAAATGTAGTTTGTCAAGTCTGCATTTGCTGCTATTAGTTTGATTTTTTTTTTCTCACAAATAAATAGAAAATATAGACATGTACCAAGCAATGAATGATTACAAAAAGTATTTATTGGACCTCTGAAGAAAAGATAGCACTGCAAATCTGAGTACCTCAAAAAAAAATCCTATTTGTCAGGCTTAATATCTGTCTCCATTTGGTGATAGGAAGCAGTTTCATCAGCAACTGAGGGGACCAATTGACTACTACTGGAAGAGATGGGATGCTGTTGATTGTGATTAGTGATGATACCCAGACTCTAGGTTGCTCACAAACCCCAAAGTGTTTATAAATCCACTTATAAACATGCTACTGTTCTTTCAAATGCTGAAGAATGCAGCTGTCCAGAGTTTATACACTGTTCACAAGGACAGAAGCTGAGAAATCTCTCAAAGAAGTTCAGACAGCCAGTTCTGTAATGAAATACAGAAACATGAAAGTTGCCATTGAAATCTCACGTTCAAGTAGCATGGGAAAGTTTCTGCAAACCTAGTAAACTAATGGCTCTTTCTTAAGAGTTACTCATAAATATTTCAAAGGCTGTTTAGAAAGGTGTTTTTTGTGGGGTTTTTGTTTTTTGTTTTTTTGGGTTTTTTTAAATTATTAATAAATTAAACACTTACTTGAAAAGTGACAGGAAAAAATGCATTCAGATTTTTATACAGAATTGCCTACAAATTTAACTTGGTGTATGAATTCTTTTTGCAATGACAGAATATGATCCTGTTCTTCACCAAAGCTTTACAAGGACACAAGTGGAATATACTAACTTTCTTTGCTCCAATACAGTTACAGAAAGACAAACAAAAAGCAGTTAATTTTATTTTCAGAACTACTTGTTGTAGATCAACAAAGATTAACAGAAAATCAGCACAAATTATGTTAGTATGTTCATCATGATATCCTAGCCATTTTATGTCATTACAAATACATACAAGATAATTTAGTGTTGCTTAAAAATGGGTTTATGGAAAAACTAAAGAATACACCTCATAATTTTTTTAAATGCCATTGTTCCTTTCTCAGCTTCTTTCTCAGGCAGTATTCCTGTTCAGCCTTAAAAGAAAAAAACCACAACCTGTATTTTATTTACTTTATTCACATACTCCACAGCTGTGTTAATTAACTCCACAGTTGTATTAATGTAGCTGTTACAGCACATAAGTGCCCTGCTATGGCATTATAGATACCAGTATAAGCAGTAGGCTAACATCCTCAAATTTGAAGAGCAATGACCAAATCTGAAACATCAGGTTAATACTTTGAGGAAGCAAAAGTCCAGATTTCTGTCAGCTGCTCTTGCTGAAGTCATACTGGTCATAAATTTGAAAAAGCAATGGTATCAGTTTATATTGTTCAGACTCTTTGCAAGAATAAAGTTAAAATAAAAAATTGTTGAAGAACTATTACTTTAGCAGCTTTTCTTTATTTGCCAAATTTATTTCTTAGCTGTGAAAGTGATACGTAAAGCAAACACTACACTGGAGTTAAATTTACAAGATACTAAAACTGTAACACCACAGAAAAGTAGATGTCCATGCAGTTCACTTTCCTGTCTGAGGATACAAGCAAGTATCATCTGTGCTGTGAATTCTTGTTCTTAACATCTACCTAAAGAGTCTTATCAGACTTCGAACGAAAATGTAATTTTAACAAAATATGACCTGATTGACAGATTGGAATCTATTAAATGAAGAACCTTTTCCAACAGGTCTAGAACTTAAATCAGTTCTAAGCACCAATCAGGAACCAGTTGGAAAGAAGAGCTTGCCTCCCATTTTCCCGCTTATTCTTTGATATGAGAAATTTGTGAAACCTGCTTGTAAAAACAGCACCTGATATACTGGAGAACCTTAAAGCCATAAAAATTCTTTTGATTTTAGCTATTTTTCTTGCAATTTATTTTGAATCACTAGAAGTATTCACATGGTAGCCATGGAACAATCTGGTTTTCATCAAGTCTGTTGGACCTGACTTCCTGAACACAGTTTTCTTTCCATTGTTTCAGAGATAATTGCTCTAGAAGTAACTTGGTTTGGAAGATACTTTTTCCCCCCTAAAAATGCAAAGTAATACTGCGGTAGCACTGTTATTACAGGAGAGGTTAAGAAATTAGTGCTCCGTTTTAACTCCCACAGTACTTCTTAGATGCAATGTGCTTGACCTCCAGATTACACACGTAAAGTTTTATGAACATGTCTCATTAAGTTTCATCCAATACTTTTAAGTATTTTCAGAAGCTGTTGAAGAAATGCAAAGAGTATTTCATATGTTTCCTCCTTGGGAGTATGTTTTGACCTGTTGGAAGAAATCTATCTGAACATCACTGGACTATGATGAATATGGGATGTCTTCAGTAAATGAACTATGCAGATCATCTGAAATGTGTGGGCTGATTTTTGCATAGTCATGTTCCTGACTTAGTTTAAATAAATGAAAACATTTGACATTTTTGAAAGTTTAGAAATTGAAATACTTTCTTTAAAAGAAAAAATTCTATACTCTTTAAAAAGTCTTACCCTCAGGGTGAATCAGTTTCTTTCTCAGTTTCTTTTCCTCAGCTCTAGCTTTGGGCTTTTTTTCAATGTAATATCTACTTTAGATCTTTCTAGAAAAGTGAGAGACTCATGAGTTAATGAATCCAAGTGATAATAGGGGTAATAAATTTCTCAATAAATGATGCGTATCTGCAGGAAATTGCCAGTGAAGAATCAGATGCAGAGTGGTTTAGTAACAACTTAAAAAGATAATTACTTGGGCCTAGCCATAATGGACTTTTTCAATAAAACGTTAATTACATAATAAATGGGACTTAATAATATATCATGATCTTCTCTTTTTTTTTTTTTTNTTTTTTTTTTTTTTTGGTCTTAAACACAGGATGATCAGCCTTGTAGTAACTTTCTGGAGTCTTTGTAAATAAAAATTTGGCGGTTGGAAAAGGGTTGGAATGAAAAAAATGTGCCTGTTTGGGTTTATTTATTTATTATTGTTGGCTTTGTTACTGTTGTATTTCCTGCTTGGATTTAATTTTCCCTACAGTGACTTAAAGTGAAAATGAAAGACAACTTGAAGGTCACTATATTTATGCCAAACCTAAAAAAGCAATCATACTTATTAAAAAAAAAAAAAAAGGAACCTGTTCACTGATCCTGATTAAAGACATCAGCAAATACAGAACTCATCACCTATCCATTGCCAGTTACCACCATCTTACTTAATAACGTATTTAATTTCCATGAATTAGCAGAATAATTTTAGATGATTTCTTCAGATGTTGGTGTACTTGGGGAAGTCAGAAAGGTGCTCATATTTTTGAGGTAGGGGGCCCAACAGATCATAATGTATACATATACACTTGAAAGAATGAAGTAAGGAAGAGAGGCTTAGGTTGCCTCTTCTTTCTCTTTTACCAGGGACACATGGTCCTCAAAATTTGAATGAAGGAGCCACTGATGAGAAGACCTTCTTAGATTTTGGCTAACAGGCTTATTAGTACACCCTCATGATGCTAGTGCTGAGTTGCCTGAAACAAGAGGAATGAATCATTTTTAGTGTATCTGACAGTAACACTGTCAGCTACCAAAATACAACTTTTTGTATGATGAATGACAGAGAAGTAAATATTTCACAACACTTAAATAACACGCTTTCTACAGAGTATTTGATTAAGAACAGACTTGGCCAACAACAGAATTGACAGAAATATCACTTGAATATTTGATACACTTTGAAAGAGTATATCCATTAAAACCTGCTTAACTTACAAAATTTAACCAAGTTTCTTTTCTTTCTTTAGATCCTCCTTTCCACAAACACACTTCCATTACTGTCCCCAAAACCTGACCCACTAAAACATGTTTTGGAATTGCATTGGGATCCGGACATGTGTCTCACTTCCAAGGGACAAAGCTCAGAACAAAACATATGAAACCCTCAGGTGAACAGTCAACTCCTTTCAAATTACTCAGGTTTTTAGGTGCATTTCTCTCCAGTCTCCTGTGTAGTTTTGCCTTTTGTACTAGTCTCACGCTGATATCCCGCCCATTCGCTCCTGAGATGTGTCCACAGGGCATGTGCTGTTTCTGTCTCACCTGTTCCAGTGGCTCCAGGCTCTGATATCTCTTTTGCTTTAGCCTTTCTCAGCCTGTCTGTGGCTTTCACTTCTCCCTGAGAAACTGTTCAGGGCCTCTCTAATCAGTTGGGAAAGGAGCAGGTTCACTCGCACTTTTGGTCAGCCAAAATCAAAAACAATTAAGAACTGCATAGTTACCAACTGGCAAACCTGTAAGGTACAGCATTGGAGCAACAGCAGAAAACCAAAATTGTTTTATACATATCCATCATAACTGTGAGAACTGGAATTGCTATACAATAATAGTCAAAGGGAGGCTTTGTCAGGAAAGTCACCTACCTGTTGCAAAGGAATAGAAAGGTTTGTCTTGTTTCAGGTTTTGCTTGGATGAGTAAATCTGCGTGGGTTTTTTTTTCTCTTAGTGGTCTTGCTCCCTCTAATTTTAAAGTGACTTCTTCCAATTACTCAGAAGTAATGTCCTATTGCTAGAAGGGTTTTGGCTTTCCACTATACCATTCTGCTTCTTGCTAAGGATTAGCACCATGATTTTACTTACCAGTTACTTGCTAGTTTGTTTTCGGTTTTTTGTTTGTTTTTTTTTGTTGTTTTGGTTTTTTTTTTGTTTTTGTTGGGTTTTTTGTTTGTTCGTTGGTTTTTTTTGGTTTTGTTTTTCAGAGCCGTGGACCAGCCAGTGGTCCTGAAACTGCATGACGCTGAGCTGGGAGTGTCGCCTGGGCCTGGCACCTCCAGCTCACAGCCAGGCCAGGGCATGCGGCGCATCCCAAGTGCCCATGTGGTGCCCCAGGGCCTCCTGGAGAGGGGCTGCCATGGCAGCGTGAGGGAAGCAGTGTTGCCTAGCAACTGGGGCTCCGGGCAGGAGGAGCCTCTAGAGAGTTCAGAGCCCAGCAGTTGGCAGGGGGAGGGGAGGAACCAGGAACCTGCCTTGAAAACGGGCCTGAAACTGGCCAAACAGAGGGGTGCTGGATGGGCCGAGGCGGGAGAGGCGCAACACGTGTCTGTAGGAAGGCGCTGGGCATGCCAGGATGGCACTGGCCGGGCGCCGCAGGGCCTGGCTGCGGCCGCCTCTGGGGCCACATCCCCACACGTGCTGCTCATCCCACAAACCTGCTGTGTGCTCCCCTCGTAGTTCCTACAGGGCAGTACAGCCAGAGCAAGCTGAAGAGCGTGTGCTAATGTGAAAGGACATGGCAGAATGTTCCTGCCCCAATTTTGGTTTTCTTGGTGGAGACTGAGATCAGAGAGAGCTCATTGAGCGTATCACTCTCATGCAGCAGAGTTGCTTTCTAAAATCATGTCATCGGGTCAGCACTTCTCTTTTTTTCAGTAGCACTAGTAATGCCAATATGTAAAACACCATTCCTTAAAACAGGAATGTGTTTACAGAGACTTGCTGAGATTAGAATTTGCATCTCAACAAAAGAGTTTACAAATGAGAGCCATCCAGAGGAAGCTAATGGAGACAACCAGATATCTATATAATGACAGCTAATTTTCTTTGTTTTTCTGTACTAGATGTTATTAAAATTTGCAGCTGGCTCATGCTGACCGAAGAGAGAGGCTAGGACACAAAGTATAGATACAAGGGTAAATATTTGTTCACGCATGTGAGGATTCCTAGCCAAATTGGGGCACCTCAAATGCGATTTTACACATAGAAGGTTCTTCTACCCTTCAAGTGTTCAGCTACAACATGATTTGTCTAATCACTAACACAACACTACCGATTACTAATCATAGTAAAACTTTGCAAAGCAACTGTTTCTTCAGCATTCTGTCTGCTTGTCTATTGATCCAGACATAAGTCTTGCTATAGTTATCTATGATGCCAGACAATTCTGGGAGGATTTCAAAGACGTGTTGGAGAGGCTGGGATGCTGGCATTATCTTGGCTGTTTGGGGGTATCTTTTATACTTCATGGACAGCTCTAAGCTTCCAAGAAGCAAAGTCCTTATTTCCAGGGCAGAGCTTTCTTCTGGTTCTTGCAATAAGATGGTTTCCATTGGTTTGTTTTACTTAAGCATGAACAACACCAAAGTCTCCAGTAAAATCCCACTACCACATTATAGTGCAGTGTATAATCATAGAATCATAGAATGGTTTGGGTTGGAAAGGACCTTAGAGATCATCTAGTTCCAACCCCCCTGCCATGGGCAGAGACACCTTCCACTAGACCAGGTTGCTCAAAGCCTCATAATGTGAACTAGTATGAATTAACAAAGTTAATACACTTTCATACTATAAAGACTGCTTGATATAATAGTTAGGGAAGGGAATTTTCATGATGTGGACAACAGATAAGAATGAGAATGTGTAATACAGAGACCTAATGATGGCTTCTACATTGACTGATTCCTCAGGAAAGACATTTGGCCGTTATAATGAACATGCAAAACTCCACTGAATATGAATTAACAGTTAAAAAGTAAAATAGAAAAATATGAGGAGACATACAAAATGGGAAGAAAAATTACACCAACTGGAGTAGAATATTAGCCTGTCTATCTGCATTTCCATATTATATTCTCTCATATGAAACAGTTTTCTGATGTGATAGTTCCATCTCAAATGGGTACACCATTAGAGAAATTCGAGTTTAGAGTCTGTAAACATTGCTTAGGACAAAAACGAAAACCTGAGAATGTTTTGTTTAGAAAGTAGTAAGTGACAACAACTACAAAAGCTATGAAAAATACAGAGTTGCACAGAGATTTCATGCTGACTTTCCATTTGTCATTTCAAAAAAACATGTTGAGGGCATGTTGTGAAAACCGAATTACATACACCATGGATGTACTAAATTACAGCAGTCAGGAAGCCTAACGGGGTTGTAGTCTCAGTATTAGAACTGCCTGGTGTAGCCCATGCTCCATCGGATGTGAAGGAAATTGCTGCAATATGACACCTTCCTGTCACCACTGCAGCTTCACTCAGGCCTGAACTAAACATATGCAATGTCTACATCACATAATAGAAACCACGTCTACAAGTTCATAAGATATCTCAAATAAAAATGTAGACACTTTTGATCTTCTTCCAGGCATTAAACCTCAGTCTCTTGTGCATCCACAAGAGAAACCAATTCTAAGCTTTTTCCATTACTATCAAACTGTGCAATAGGAAATAATTTTCTAATTTTTTTATTAAAATCCCTTCATGGCAATCTGAATTCCTGGCAGTAGACCTATTCTATGGGACCTCTGTTTAGCATTTTAGAATTGCCATTTTAGTATAAGCTTTCCTACTAACTGTGAAGAGGATATGTTAAGGAACAGCTGATGAGGAGCCATGTTAGAAGCAAGTATCTAGGCAGACTCACTACCATGAGGCTAAAACGAAATTTGTGAAGTCCCAGATTTAGTGCCCCCTTGCCACCCAATTCCTTTGCTGCAAAAAAAGCAGAAATTATCCCAAATTCTTCAGACATACAAATTTTACTGTAAAGTACAAATCACTGTGGCTATAAGTTCTTTTTATGACTCATGAGCCACTTTATAGCATTTCTAAAGTGTAGAATTTTATTCCTGTTTTCTAGTTGATGTGGTAAACTTCCGTGGCTTTTTATTTCCTTGTTCAACACTACCACCAGCACCAGTTGGTCAAATTATGGTCTGCTGTATTAGAAAAGGGTGTATGCTGTTCTTTATAAGATATATGAAAGAGAGTAATTCCATCTGTAAAGAGACCATGTTTTACACTCACCTTGAGTTTAAACTGAAAACGCATTTAATGTCAAGCACAGAACAGTAACATTTTTATAGTCAACTGTGCTATTGAAAGCACCATATTTTATTTCATATGTGCCTTCTTTTACTATTTAACAGTGCTAAACAGCTATATATGAAGGTGAGGGTTTCATCTGCCTCACACTTTACCAGGTATGTTGATATGCTGATTTGTTAATATATAATGCTGATTTTGTATATGGTGTCATAAGCTTCAGGGTAGTGTGAAAGCAGGCCTGTAGGTCCTTACACTGTTATCTGACATTTGTACTACCAATAACACATTTTAGGAATAAACAGGCTAGGGAACCCTGATTCAGGAAGCTTCAGGCTTACTCAACAGCTCCTTGTCTCATTTTACATCACCCATAGCTCATGCACTGGTGCAAGAGCTGCTGCCTCCTCTTACTCTGGGAACCAAGATCATGCTTATCAACTCTGCATGGCATGTGGTGAATGAAGTGGAGGAGATAGCCTGTAATGAGAGGCTCTGTCCATGGCACATGTCTCCTAGTGTGCTGTTCTTTCCAAAAGCACATTTCCCAACTGCAGCCTGTGATGTGACTATCAAGGGGAACTTGGCATGGGACAAAATGTGTCACAATCTTCTCCTTTGAACCACAGGGTTTATTGCAGCTGGTCTTTAGAAACTGAGAAGCTTATGCTTGAAGAAAACAGCTACATTGAATTTCAACTATAGCTGCCATGCTGTGCAATAAGACATTTACTAATGATGCTCTAGTTCCTGAACAACCTAGACTGGGTTGCTATACTTTAGGAATCAAGAGCTATTTTTTCTATTCAGCTGCAAAATTAATGGGTCATTTCTTAGGGGTGCCTAACTAAAGTAACCACTTTTCTTTTATGTGAAAAGCAAGTCCTCCCTACTTAAACTAATTAATGATTTCATTGTCCAAAACATGGAGTTTGTCACCTGGTGTGCTACAAGTCAGTCCACACAGAGAGTTGAGATATCGTTTTATTGCATTTCTGCACAGTGATGGATGCTAGGTGGTAATCCACAAAGCTAACATACCTGGTTACGGTCATATCAGGTATTTATAGAGTTCAAAATGTTAGTTGTGTCTTCTTTGCCCCATCCCTCTAATTATAAGGGGCTAGTTCTTATCTCAACTACAATTGGTTAGTCCTTCTCCTGCTTTGATTTAAAGGTACAGTGTTTCTTAATTTTACTACGGATGTAGGGGGTTTTAATTCAAGGGGGGGTCTCATGTACCTGGAGGTGTGGTCTTCACATTATAATAAGGTTTCAACACTTGTAATAACAAAAGGCTCCCATGCTTCAGGATATGTTACACCTCAAGGAGAGCAGTTCCCCATAATCCCTGATAAGGGGTAAATCGTTCCTATTGTCTTGAAGGCCAGAGCAATCTAGCACCATTTTACTGTTCAGGTATTCCCGAGTTACAAGTTTAACTTCTTTATTGACAGATAACAGAAGGAAATAATATATACTAGAATTATACTGATTAAAAGATCCAATGGAAAAACATCCTATTATAGTATCTTATAAAGGTGTGTTACAAGTGTTGGTTTTACTGTAAATCTTTTCAGAAAAAAAATACAGTTAGGATTTAATAATTCTCAACTCTGCAATGAAGGAAAAGGTTAATTTTCTATAATTTTTTTTCTGCCAAGCATACTTCATATACATGAAATTTTCAGTTGCACACAGATTCTTTTTAATTATTAAAAAACCCAAGAAAGGCACTAGTATGGGAGAGAAAGAGGAAACTTTCAGAAAGTGAAATAAGTTCCAAGCTTTTTAATGCAATGGTTGTACTTAAGTGTTCTATTTTGAAAGAGTACAGGCTCGATATTTGGTTAAAATTCATAATACGATGACTGTAATTACACTGAAATTATAGAATAGTTACACCAGATATTGTTTTATCCTACAATTACCACTAATTCATGTAACCACAAAAAGCAAGGCCTTTTATGAGGACATTTCCAGGTGGATAGATGATGGCAAAGCAGTAGATGTGGTCTATCTTGATTTCAGAAAAGCATTTGACACCGTCTCCCACAGTATCCTTGCGGATAAGCTGAGGAAGTGCAATCTGGATGATCGGGTGGTGAGATGGATTGTGAACTGGCTGGAGAAAAGAAGCCAGAGAGTTG
>VZTO01007362.1:45603-60123 GCA_013400615.1 Syrrhaptes paradoxus | reverse complement strand
TTCTCTTCTAGCCAAAGGCTTGTTATCCTGCCACAGAAGAGAATTAGATTGGCTTTATAATATTTGTTCCAGACAAACCCACATTGACAGTTTCTTGTTATCTTGTAGGTGCTCACAAGCAGAATGTTTGGTTTACTGTTTTCCCTGAAATTGAAATTAAGCTGCATCACCAGCAATTCTCCTGCTCTTATGTTTTCAAAAAAAATCATGGATGCCACTTTCAGTCTTTCACAGCCTCACCTATCTTCCAGCATCTCTAAGATCACTGTTAATGGCTCTGAGGTTGATTCAGTCTGTGGGATTAATTTAGTGTGGTACAACTTACTTGAAAAGATATAACCCAACTATTTCATGATCTTCTCCCATTATAGCCTATTTTGCCTTTCTGGCATTAAAATTAATTGCCTCATTCGAGTGATCACAGTTGGTTTTTTTAGTGAAGGAAAAACATATCAAACGCTTGGACTGCCTTAGACTTCTCGCTCAGTAACTTTTCATTGTCACTGAGTAGAGATGTAAAAAATGTTTTTTTCCTTAGTGGTAGCAGACAAAGATAATGTCTGAATACTTTTACTTAGATGCATCTCATTCTGTACACTCACCTTTCTATTTTTGTACCTATGTATTCACCCTCAGTAACCTCAGTTCTTGTATAGCTCATTTTAAAAACAATTTAACAACTCATGATTTATCCAAATTGGACTCCTGCTACATTTGCTGTCTCTCTCTCTTCCTCTCCCCCTATGAAAAGAATTAAAAATAGTGAAAACCGGGGTTTTTTGCAGTCTCTTTAACCTTATTTCACCTAGCCTAGGTTCACATGAAGTACAATCCATTGCTTACCCTAGTTTATTTAAATCTATTGTTTTATTTAATCATCTTCCCTTCTTCCCTGAATATCATAAATTCTACTATTAACCATCTTCCAAAGTTGCACTCCACAAGCATATTCGCAACAAATTCCTTCCTGCTAATTTCTCTCATGTCTTGACTAGCCTTCCCTTTCTTTACTTCTCTAATTTCAGCATGTAATTTTAACTATGTTATTACCTAGTGTTGGGCTTCCCCCCCCCCCCAAATAAAAAGCCCCTAATCAGTGAAAACCAATGTCATCTATATTCTAACTATGTATGTTGTAATAATTAAACAACTAAAAAACCTGCCGTTTCATGAATGTTCACAAAAAGACTCTAAAACCTGGGCTTCACTATTTTGGGCCCTGGATTAGATGTGCACCATCAGAGCAATTTTACACTTTTTGCAATACATTTACAGACACTTAAATCCTGTCTCTGTTCTAGACAGAAGTTATTGTAAGGGAATATCACCTTACTTGTTTTCTTTGGCATGCTATACTCCTGTCAAATTCAAATATTATTCAAGATTTATACCAAGTGAATCACTCCTTAAAGTTTCCATATGCCAATCACAGCATAAGCCTGACCCTGTGCTAAGACTTTTAGTTCCTCTTCCTTATTGTATATATTTCCCATGTTCCTTTCTTATGTCTTCCATAGAAATGCACATACACAAGATGTTTGACAGAGTAATATTATGTGTCTTCTGCTTGTTCCTCTTATGACACTACTATGAATAAACTTCTCTAAACCCCATTCACTTAGTTCTTTTTACAGATATAAGTGTTATTTCTTGCTCTAGAGGTTGCTCAACCACTCAGAAATACGTTAGTGATTTTTTTAAATTATCAGAGACATTTTTGATGCTTCATTGTTAGATGACTTTTACTCTACTTCATTATGTGATAACGCATTTGAAACACATGCCATTTTCTATCCTGTGAGAAGGTACCTTGCTTTTTTTTTTTTGTCCTAAGAGACAGCTATACTGAGAATATAACACCAGTGCAGCCAGAAGCCAGTTGCTTACACAACTAAAATGCAGGCTAAGTTCACATGTCAGACTTCATAAGTGATCCAGATTCATTAACTCAAGTATACAAGTACTGCGCCAGGTTCATGCTTTTACTGCAGAGGATGAAGAGTTCTACAGGAGAACTGCAGAATATTCTTGACACTTTTTAGCTAGCTTTTATATACTGATAAAAGCATAGCCAGTGCTACACAGTTCATCTCTTCAGCTTCTTAAACAGGTTTTCCACCTTCCAGTGAATTTGCCTATGTGAGAGTCAAATAGGCAATCTCAGCCAAACAAAAGCCCTCAAGTATTTTACCCAGTTGAGAGCAATAACCCAAAGCACTCCTACAACCACTTCTCTTCAAGATGGTAGAATGAAGAGCAAGGCTCTCATCTGCTAAGAAGGTTTCTTTGTTGTGGGGAAATCAATACCACACAGAGATGGCTACCGAACTGTCCCTTTTAATCCATTTCGAGTTTTTCTGCATTTACCATAGTTTACCTTCTTCCCAGTTCAGTTTCCTTCATTGCTACCTTGCTACCCAGATACTCACAAGAATGAGAAATCTTTCCCCAAGATATTTTAACTAACCCACGCAACTTCCTTTTACCTTGCAGATTCACAACACCATTAAAGAACTATATATTTTATACATATACAAAAGGACAAAACTACCATTGCCTCTCCCATGGCTCCAATGGCAATGAAAGTCAGTGAATCACTGCGTCCCTACCATGAATCGTTTTCTGGAAGTAGGCAAGCGCACTTTCACTCTCCCCTCTAATGATAAGTATTCTGATGATAAAGAGGGAAAGAAACAAACCAAGAAGATAACTTGCATAGTCGCTTCTTCTTGCACCTTCCACAGTGAGGAGGCATGTTCAAGGTCAAGCTGTCCACAGGTCAGAACTCAGATTGTCAGGCTCCACAGCTAGGCACAGGCAGAGCTGTAGCCCTGACATTAACACCCCACAGAAACAGCTAATCATGGGTTGATTCAGAATCACAATCCATTGTGCCAGGCTCCATACAAATACAACAGCTCTCTCCCAGAGACTATACTATTCATTTTATGACAATATATCGAAAATTGATTATGCATAGCAGAATTTAACAAATCCATTTTCTGCAGAAGATAAATAATACATTGTTCATTACTCAACTTCAGAATCTTTCTGAAGATACTCATTTTTTTTCTGGTAATTTGTTTAAACATTTAAAAAAAAAATCCATCCTACTCTCAAAAAAAAAAAAAACCAAACCCTAAAACCTCAATAACACAATTACCTGTCTCTTAGCTTGACACATACCCAACTTGCTGATTAAGTCCGTTTAACCCACACTGACAAAAAAAAAAAAAAAACCAAACCCAAAATCCAAATCCACACTAGTTAATGACGTGTCTGCCTGGAAAAACTGTGTCCTGTGTGGCCACTTCTGGCAGCACGAACTGAACTTCAGCACAAAGTGCTTTGCCAGAAGCCCCACACTATAGCACTGTTCCTTCGTCCTGGCAAATCTATGTCAGAGTATGTGGCAAGTAGAGGCATCCATATGCCCTTAACCTTTTCAGACCTCTAAAGAACAGATGGTCTCAGATTAGCTGTTGACGAACTGTTAATGTAACTATCCATCAATGTCTTTAATTACAGTTTTCTTGTTTTCAAAATAGTCCACATTGGTTTGTTTCTTTTTTTAAAGCAGAACATGAAATAAACTGCTCTATAAACACAGAATAGACCTATAAACACACACAGACCTAGACAGACAGGGTTGTTCTTTCTTCCCCTGTGAAAACTTCACGTGAACTTTCAACTGAATAAAATTATCAAAAAGACATTGTAAATATAGGTGATCTTAATGCATGTCAAAGTCTCCTTTGGATCACCTCTACTGAAGACAATTTTAATCACCTGTTCCCAGAAACCATAAATTATGCACTATGTAAAAATTTCTACTACAAAAAAAACCTTCTTAGAAAATGTAATTTAAAATACGTATCATTTTCTGCTTTGGGAAAGAATAGACATATTTCCATAAATACATTATGGGTACAAAATTACCTCTGCCTTCAAATAGTCAGGGTATTGCTTTGGTAAACTCTCTTAGGATACTACAGTGAAAGCTATTTAATTTTTATTTTAATTACAGTGAATTACTTGTTAAATGAAAAAAGTCTTGCACAGATAACAGTTTCACATACCAAACCTTCTTCCTTCAGGAACCAGCTGATAGCCAACCCAATTTAATACAGTCCAAGCCATTTTATTAGCACGTTATCTGTGCAGGTAATTCCATCAGTCAGATGTGCACTTTCCAGAGATTAAGTGACATTGTTTCTCCTGTGTTGGATGCTACACTGCTCCCAATTTTTGTGCAGGTACAAGCGGGTGGAAAGACTAATCATGAAGCTCTGTTTTAATTTTTTTACTTTATTAATGCCACTAATCCAAATTTTGAATATCATACATGGGATTTTCTAACAAAGACTGTCTGGAATAAGCTATACGTTAAAGCACAGAACAGAGTTACTGAAAATGCACACATCTTTGGAAAGATGTAGATACACGAATAAACTAACTGAACCTGTACCTGTGTAGCAGTACTGTCTATAAGGAAAGGTTATGTTCACTGTAATAACTTACTTTAATGTGTGACAGTTGAATTTGTATGGATAAGAGTTTCTGTTTTTAGAGAAGAAAAGTTTACAACAACTCTGCCACAAATTCACCTATAAACTCTTGAAACATAGCTGTGTTATAGGAGAAAGACTTGCCTTTGCCAGGTGAACAACAACAAAAAGAATTCACTTTGAGATCCTTACTGTTTGCCTCCACTGTATTACCTGGAATGACAGCAATTTAAAGCTAACTTTAGGGGTTTACTTCCATGAAGGTAAATACTGGTATACAAATGATGAAAAGCCTGCCATTGTGCATCAAGCCCACGGTCAAACTCAGAGACAGTTCTGCTCCACATCAGCTGCATTTATCTGCTTAAGACCATATGACACTAACCCCAAATCCAACAGGTAAAAACAATATTGAATTAAAAACTATTTTTCAAGACTTTCTTCCCACCATGATCTTCCCTCAAAGCCTTCATTCCAAAAAGGAACTAAAAATTTTATTGCATACGAAGGATTCAAAGATGATCTTATTTGTGGAAGAAGGAATACAAATCTCAACAGACTTCGGAAGCTTCAATATGGTATTTAGATGTCTTACTCTTGATAATAATAGAGAAATTTAGAGATATTTAATATTCCTTAGTTTTGGATACCTGTAAACTCTAATCCATCAAAACTGCAAAAAGTACGCTTAACTAAGGTGATCAAACAGATTTCTTCCTTCACACTTCTCTATTACATTCTAGTAGTAGTGCAATGAATATATGGATTTGATGCATTCCCCTCACCACTTGAGAACTAATTAAACTTTTCACAAGTCCTTTTTTGGCAGAAATTCTTTTGCAACCAACATAAAACATTTTTTAAATAATAAAAAAATAATTTGAGACTCTGATTCACTTACAGAACACTGTCAGTGTTTTACCTTCTTGCAAATGACAGCCATTTTCAGATAATTTGTCATAAACACCTATGATTGTTTTGAATAACATCGATTTGGGTTTAAAAATAGGTAAAAGGTCCAGCATCTCAAACTATCCAAAAAACATTCTACTTCTTAAAGTAAAAAAAATAATGTCCGTCTCTTAATGTATCAAGCATAACTCACCTGTTGGGTGCTGATGTAAGCACATGACAAGACGCGTGCTGTTTAATCCAATGTAACATGATTCAGACATATAATAGTACCTGCAGAAAGACAAAAATAATACCATTAACACACTGAACCAAAGGTTCTATAGTATCATGGAACATAAGGAAGTGTTGTAATACATTTCTATGCTACAGCCCCTTAGGGAGAGGTGTTACAGCAAGTTTCAGTGTGCCACAGCAACTAAGTACAGCTGAAGTCTGGAATTTAAGCTGAACTCCGAGCATGCAACAACAGGAGTATAAGCAATCTATGATTAAAGGATGTGTAGCCTTGATTTAATTGTCTATTCCCTCAACAGATGAGTGGACAGTAGGATGAGAGTCAAAAGTGTAAAAAAAATTACTTATCATTAACAAAGGAATGAAACTGCAAGGAAGGAAGAAAGGAGGTAAGGAATCAGAACGGGGGAAACTACTGCACGGTATTTCCCCTGAATTATTTGGAATGTCAAAATGGCAGGTAAACCTGGAGATATTGTGCCTCAGGGTGTACTCTCAGCAGGGTTCAGTGGAAGTAGGAGGGGAAAAAGTCACACAAACAATGGTATAACAGTAGAAAAGATAAAAGACAATTTATATATATATATACATTTGTGTACATATATATATGCATGTGTTCGCCCACACACATAATAATAATGTGCCAAAAAATTACTGAACAAAACATACAACTTTCTTAAAATATGTCAATCAGTGCCAAGTGTTGAATAGAACTATGAAAAATAGTAAATGTTTAATAGGTATTTTGAACCCACTGCAAATATATACTGCTGAGACATGACCTAACAGACTGCATTAATAATGTATCAACTCATTCCAGGGTCTCTTTCTGTCATGGCCTCTGAACTTTCTCTTTAATGACTGCTCAGAATCAGTTGTAATTTATTCTGATGACTGTAACCCGCTCCACATTTTTGAGGCACTAAAGCTTTTCTTTGATTAGTGACTACAATCTTCATCAGTTTTAAAATAGTATTTTAAATGAGTGTTTACCATGATGGCTCTGACAGGCAACAGTGCCTTTCACGTAAAGGGCATTGGCTCACTTCTGGACCTAGATAGTAAAGGCTGAAAGTCATTGCAACCCAACAGCTATTTTGTACCCTGCATGAAGTGAATTGATGGGTTTGGTCCAGAGCTTTAGTGGATAAATATCCACATCACAAACTATCACCAGAATTGGCGTTACTAACGTCATTCTCGGCAGAAGGTCAAGGAGTGAGTTGGCATAGAGACTAAATTGTGTTTGCAAGCCTAGAAGGCAAGATAAAAATAGACTAACTAGGTGGTCTAGAAAAAGAATCACCCCTTTCCTATAGCTGTTTCAGAGCTGTCGGTTCAAGATTCTTAACACACTAAATTCACTTTCAAAAAGAATATACCCCTGGGAGGATTTCTAAGACAACTAACTATTGATAAACTGGGAGATTTATTGGCAGCTATAAAATTTAAAGATCCAAAAAGCATATAATATTTAGACTGTTGCAATCTCCTCAATCAGTCTGTACTTTATAAAACCAAATTAATTGAAATAAGTAAAGGAAACAGCTGATCTGGTGTTTCCATTATCCAACATTCTGCCATCACAAGTTTATCCTTTGCTATGTAATATCCAAATAATTGTACACATTCCAGTGACACCATTTCCACTAAACTTTTTTTTTTTGGTACTTTTCTTTAGACTCTGTTTAGATGTTTCTGTTTAGAATTATAAAAAAAAAAATGAGCTTACAAGATTTGTTGGGAACCGTATGTATCCACTTTTTGAACAGCTGAGAGTTTTCTTCTGTTCCACTTTCTGCCCTTTGAATGCCATGGGGAAAACTTTCTCTATCTCAGACCCTTTTAAAAGTTTATTGGTTTCCAAAAGAGATTTGCAGTGTTTGCATCATATCCTATCAGGAAAGGTTGTCCTTTTTCTGTAAGCATACTAGAAGTTGTGTAAAATAAATACTGCAGGTCTAAGAAAACATTTTATTCCAGTATTTACTCATCATGCACAGCTCATCCAGGAGGTATGCAAGTTCTTCCACATACGTGATTTTGCATGTATTGTTTCTGGACAAAGGTTCAAAGAATTACAACTGCATACACTGTTCCTATCCATTTATACAAATAAATGAAAGTGATTCTTGGTTTTTTTTAGAATCAAACACTAGTTCATCTAAAGTCAGTGGGTAACTGGTGGCAGCAAGACTACATGCTCCTGAGAATGACACTCTGCTAATTTTTTACATTCTGTCAACTCAGGTCCCTTCTTTTTAGAAGTTAATTCTGAACAAATGAGAGCTCCTCAGTGAAAAGCCTGTTTGATGCAAGTGGAAACAAAAGACCAAGAAAATTTAGCAGCGGGTGAATACAGTTTACAAACTGTGGTTCTGGTGATATTTCTGTTTATGGGACAACAAGCTACGGCTTCCACACAGCAGTCTGGGATGGAACTGGTGCCTCAGATAGTTATTGTTGTCGCTGTTTCCTCCTAAACTGGGATAATCTCACAGCATCACACACTAGGCAACATCTCCACTGTGGCAGTGTGCTTGCTCTCCCCAGTACAGTTACAGACTTGATAAAGGATCCACATAAAACACCTACTCCAAACCATAAAGAAATCTCTTTGAAAAAGCAAGTAGGCGGGAAAAAATACAAATTCCTTTTTATGACACATGGCAAAAACGTGAACGAAACCACAAGTATATTATTTTTCAGGAGAAGGCACTGATCTCGGAGAGGAGTGAATTCCAATATAAGAATGACGGAACTCCAAAAGAGGAGTGAACTGGCACCAGCACAGCCTGGGCTCTGTAACTGTCCCCCTGCCAAGGCGATACCCTCCACTCCCTCGCCAGGCCCCCAACTGCCACCAAATCTTCACTGGATTAGAAACTTCTCAGCACTATGGGTGCCTGCGCCTGAGCATTCCTGCTGCAGTGCTGACCCCAGCCCCGGTGCTGAGCCACAGGTCACGTTCAGGACAGTTTCTTTAATAAGCTAAATGATTCCCCAGCCCTAAAACTGCACAGTTTCCTATGTATTTGGTGCAACAAAGAGTCTTCAGCATTGTTTCCAGTGATCATAAATATCTTGCCCACCATATGAACTAATATTTAATAGAATTAATTTAAAAATTGCCAAGCTCTTCCACTCGAGTCATTACAGTCTATAAAAGAGAGCTATGCAAGTTGTTTACTGACTCTGACAGAAATACAAAGATAAATAGACATATTAAAATGTATAAATGAGCTCTCTTTTGTAGGCACTATGTTCATTTTAACAGTGTCAATAAATGTCTGCTTATATGGGTTCAGAAGTAACTAATGTTCACCAGGAGGTACATTTTAGAAAAAAAGAACTAGGGAAAAACTCTACGAACACAAATGGGAATATTAAATGTGGAATGAAAATGAAATCTGTCAGGAATTTCCCTTGATTTTCTCTAAATGAGTAATTTAGGAAAAGTAGTGGTTTCAGTTTTGTCATAGGATAGAAATCATTTATGTAAGAAGATTAGAAAGATAACCAATTTATTTACTATAAATATACAAAACATGACTGACAGCATTACTGCATTATCAAAATTTAATTTTAAAATAAAACTTCTCTTTAAAGATCACGCTCACTGCCATAGAACAGCTTTAGTAAAATATATTATTATATAATTTTACTTTCCTGTTAAGAAATTGGTTGAGATATACACCTAATTTTCAATGTGCATATTTTATATATATAAAAATAATATTTGTATATAATAATCTTTTTTCCCTTTCAGAGACTGGCCAGAGACTTTATATGGGGTGACGAGAGAAGAGAGTGATCTTCACTGCCTGTCTGCATTTCCATTTCACAAACTCTGCATTATTCTAGTGGCTGCCTTTGACGCTATCCTCCTGCTGAAAGATAACTGCCAAAAAAAAAAAAAGAGTTGAAACTGAAAGTTTCCCAGGCTGCTACCTATCTGTTGGCTCCTCGGTTGTCAGAAAGCATCCAGTGTTCCTCCATTTTCCACAAAGCCTGTTCCCTTCTCATGACCAAGGAGGACTTAGAGCAGCACGGGTAAGACATGCCAACTTAGTGGTAGGCAAAAGAAAAAATGAAGAAGGAAAAATGTAAATTAAGCCATATTTTCTTATATATCCTAAAATCACGTCATTTGATACTGATCTTCTATAGGAAGAGAGTGGGTTAAATCCAAATCCATAGTCATACAGCTCAAATTAAGGTGAAGATGAATGAACCAGACCTCTTCTTTGCGATCATTTCTTCCTTACAAGGATTTTGTTCCTCCAGATTCAACGAAAATCTAGTTTTAATACCAGTGCTTAATTTATTGTCAAACTAAGCAGGCAGGATTTTCAAATAAGAAAAGGACAAAAAGCATGTAATTTAAATCCAGCAGTTCTCTTATTAAGACTGGTCTCTCTGCGTTTTAAAAGAAAAGTCAGGGCATAGTCAGACCTGACAACTAACATTATCTGACCTCTAGATTTGTTTATGAATATATGACAGATTTATTTTAAAGAGATAGGCCAAGATGATTCAGATAAGTCACCTCAAATCAACACCACACCATGATTAAATATTACTGATAAGTGTCAACTATTACAGTAACCCCACTATGAAAAGGCAAAAATAAATTTCTCCCTCTGAAGTGCAATAGTTTGGTTTTCTTTAAAGTCTCATGCACAAGTACAGAGGACAAGTATTTGAGAAATACGGATGTCACAGGACTCTTACAATATCATTCTACTATCTGCTTAATTGTCATGGAAAATGCACTAAGATTAACACTGATATGAGCATCACTAAAATTCTGATTGCTAATATTCTCAGGAACGGTGTTAATTGTACATGTTAATGAGTAGGTAAAGAGAATTAAGATTCCTGAGGGAGAAAAAGACGTTGCCTGAGGTATGAAACGCCCCTAAGATGGCAGATAAATATGATTGTGGATGTGCTCTGTTCCTGTAAGCTGCCAGACACACTAACTTGCTCTACTCCAAGCAGAAAGTTACTTTTTCTTCTTGATATTTATTGTTAGGGGGTTTATAGGTACAATGAAGACCAGTGTGAAGAGTCACTCTTATGAATGCAATGCGTTATTAATATAAATAGCTCTTTCATTAGGTTATTATAGTAAGGAGGGATAATTACAGGTGGGATAATTAACACAGAACATGCAACTCTCTACTTTCAGGGAATGCTTCATACTAAACTCCAAGGAACATTGCCTGAGTAATACCTTGGTGCTCTCTTTTAATCCTCATCACTGAAAAAGGAATTTAATCGCTCAAGTGTATCAAATCAAGTTACAAATACTGCACTGAAAAGACCCCAACAAACAAATGCAGAAAAAAACCACAACAGCAAAAAAGCCAACTGACAGTCTGTCTTGTTCCTTAAGCAGAAAGACTGCTACTACTTTTCTCTTTAATAAATGAAGTCTACTGATAAACTTATTGATAGACAGATATTCTGGCAAGAGATTGTCAAAACGTGTCACCAGACCACACAATTAACCCACACTCGCTTACAAGCTGTCTGCAGAGTTAATGGAAGAACCTGCAAAATATCCCAGGTTTGGAGTATAAATATCTTAGTGATAAAGTAAATGCAGAATATTTTAAAAGTGATTACTTGCATTTTTAAACATACAGGAGTCTTAAATATGCAGAGACCTAAATTAAACTTCAATATTAAGACCTATCTCTAATACAAGAAAATAGTATTCACAGCTTCCCAACCAGAAAACACACGGTTATAGAACAGCAAGTGCAATGTTGCAGCTGCTTTTGCAGCGGTGACAGACATCTGCCCCCACAGAACGGAGCACCATGCGGCCACTCGCTCGCTCCTCTGCGCTGGTGGGATGGGGAAGAGAAACAGGAGAACAGAAGGGAAAAACCTCGCGGACTGAGGCAAGGGCAGGGAGGGTTCCTTCACCACTTGTGGTCACGGGCAAGAAACAAGACTCGACTTGGGGAAAACACAAAAGCNTGTTCCCCACTCCCCTACCTTCTCCCCCTGGCAGCTCGAGTGGCAGGAAACAGGGGTTGCAGTCAGTCCATATTGTCTCTGCTGCTCCTCTCTCCCCAGGGGAGGGCTCCTCACAGTCTCCCCTGCTCCAACGGGGGTCTCTCTCACGGGAGAGTCCTGCACAAACTGCTCCAACCTGAGTCCTTCCCCCAGGCTGCAGTTCTTCACTGACTGCTCCAGCATTAGGAGGGAAACATGCCTCACCATGGCCTTCACCCCGGGCTCAGGGGATTCTCTGCTCCCTCTCCTCTCTTCACTGTCCTCATGGCTGCACAGCTGTTTCCAGTGAAAGCTCCCAGCTCTGGGGTGGGGCTGTGCTGGGGCCCAGGTTGCAGACCAGGCCATGCAGCTGGACTGGGGGCCGGGCCCTGCCCAGGCCTGCACCCCCCCTCCCCACGCTGTGCCCCTTCCTCACGGTGCTGTTCGCAGAGGCACTGAATGGCTCAGCCCTGGCCAGAGGCAGGTCTGGCCCAGAGCTGGGGGCACTCGGAGCAGCTCCTCCCAGGAGCCATCACTGTACCCCCCCAGCAAAACCCACCACACGAATCCACAGCACCCCCCCGGTGCCAAATGCAGCAGTGCCTGGTGCGCGTTGAATCACTGAACTCCAGCTGGGATATTTAAAGGGAAGATTTTGCACTGATTATTTACTGTCAGACTAAAGACTAGCCTACATCTTTTCTGAGACCTTATTCCATCACCAGGTCCCACATTGCTCAACCACTACATGAGGGAAAGTTAAAAGCCCATAACCATTGCAGAGTCCAGTTCTGTTCCTTCTGTCCCTCCTAAAAACCTCTGTTCCAGCAGGCATTAGGAAAAAGGGGAAGGCCCTTGTTAAGCAACTGTTTCCTGCTACACCAGTAATTGCTTTTTGGTTACAGCAGCTGTTCAGTCGTTTTGCAGCAGCAAGAGGAGACATCTTCTGAACAATTCTGNTGGGGCCCAGGTTGCAGACCAGGCCATGCAGCTGGACTGGGGGCCGGGCCCTGCCCAGGCCTGCACCCCCCCTCCCCACGCTGTGCCCCTTCCTCACGGTGCTGTTCGCAGAGGCACTGAATGGCTCAGCCCTGGCCAGAGGCAGGTCTGGCCCAGAGCTGGGGGCACTCGGAGCAGCTCCTCCCAGGAGCCATCACTGTACCCCCCCAGCAAAACCCACCACACGAATCCACAGCACCCCCCCGGTGCCAAATGCAGCAGTGCCTGGTGCGCGTTGAATCACTGAACTCCAGCTGGGATATTTAAAGGGAAGATTTTGCACTGATTATTTACTGTCAGACTAAAGACTAGCCTACATCTTTTCTGAGACCTTATTCCATCACCAGGTCCCACATTGCTCAACCACTACATGAGGGAAAGTTAAAAGCCCATAACCATTGCAGAGTCCAGTTCTGTTCCTTCTGTCCCTCCTAAAAACCTCTGTTCCAGCAGGCATTAGGAAAAAGGGGAAGGCCCTTGTTAAGCAACTGTTTCCTGCTACACCAGTAATTGCTTTTTGGTTACAGCAGCTGTTCAGTCGTTTTGCAGCAGCAAGAGGAGACATCTTCTGAACAATTCTGCGGAGATACTCAAACCCCGACTGGGCTCAGTCCTGAGCACCCTGCTCCGTCTCACCCTGCTCGAGCAGGGGTTTGGACCAGATGGCCTCAGGAGGTCCCTCCCAAAACTCAGCGATTCTGTAACTCTGCCATTCTCACACTTGAGAATGTTGTTTGCTTTGCAGGTATTTTATTTCCATTGAGGTTTATTACTAGGAAGCCTGAGAGGTAAAACTGAAGTTGCACATAAGTAAAACTGTCTCTTTCTCCACCCTGGTGTTTCCAGATGGCTGAGCACTAGACCAAGTGGAAAAGAGGGTATGCAGCCACTCTGGAAAAGCACCAGCTAGACTCTTCCCCCTGTCTCTAGATGGTATTTCTCTAGGTGGCTATTCCTGATCCCTACTGGTATTCCCTGTATGATGCTGCTGCTTTATGTGGAGGAATACTGTTGCCTCAGAACAAGCAAAAAGGCTCCATTTGAGAAATAGCTGTGTTATTTGCAAGACAGGTACTGGTACGAGATGGGTATAAGTCACAAAGAGAGCAGCTGATAGGATAGAGATTTAAAGAGATGTATAGATAGATAACCACTGCAGGATCCACATATTACATCCATAAATATACAGGAAAATCTCTCATTTCTATAATTCCAAGAGTTAATATAAATGGACAAATATATAACAGAATAGGACATAAAACGTCCTAAGCAATGCATCTGCTCTATATTGAATTGAAATGTGTCGATGTACAGGCTTACGTATCCCTTAGGCCAAAGACTCTTTCAAATAGAATTTTTGGTAGCTAAAGCAACATTTGCCTAAAGCACCTGTCAAGCATCCATTGAGAAATGTATCACGGGATTTCTAAGTGTATATCATCTTAGGCTACTGTCAAGATCTGGTGGTGACCTGATGTTGAACATTAAAGCAAAAGAATATTCTAATTTTGTTCAGGAAAAGCAGGAAAAAGATACTTTGCTCAGAAGACCTTGGACATGAAGAAAGGAAAAGCAGAGCCAAACCCTAACTCAGAAGGAGCAGACAGACCTTCCACACAGCACCTATGGCCCAGGAATTCTAACTTTGCATAGCACCACCTGGAATGAAGAATGTTGTTCCTCCTCCACTCTCTATCTTCTTATCTGTATCAGCCAATTTCTCAGAATAAGGCTACAATCTCTGTCTCGGGTTGTTTAATTTTTCGTCTCCAGCTGCAATCAGACACTGTTTTCCTGATAGATATACTATAAGTGGTCCAAGCTGCAGTATAGCTAGGCTCTTTTGGCAATG
>VZTO01007362.1:0-44961 GCA_013400615.1 Syrrhaptes paradoxus | reverse complement strand
CTGGAAAAGCACCAGCTAGACTCTTCCCCCTGTCTCTAGATGGTATTTCTCTAGGTGGCTATTCCTGATCCCTACTGGTATTCCCTGTATGATGCTGCTGCTTTATGTGGAGGAATACTGTTGCCTCAGAACAAGCAAAAAGGCTCCATTTGAGAAATAGCTGTGTTATTTGCAAGACAGGTACTGGTACGAGATGGGTATAAGTCACAAAGAGAGCAGCTGATAGGATAGAGATTTAAAGAGATGTATAGATAGATAACCACTGCAGGATCCACATATTACATCCATAAATATACAGGAAAATCTCTCATTTCTATAATTCCAAGAGTTAATATAAATGGACAAATATATAATAGAATAGGACATAAAACGTCCTAAGCAATGCATCTGCTCTATATTGAATTGAAATGTGTCGATGTACAGGCTTACGTATCCCTTAGGCCAAAGACTCTTTCAAATAGAATTTTTGGTAGCTAAAGCAACATTTGCCTAAAGCACCTGTCAAGCATCCATTGAGAAATGTATCACGGGATTTCTAAGTGTATATCATCTTAGGCTACTGTCAAGATCTGGTGGTGACCTGATGTTGAACATTAAAGCAAAAGAATATTCTAATTTTGTTCAGGAAAAGCAGGAAAAAGATACTTTGCTCAGAAGACCTTGGACATGAAGAAAGGAAAAGCAGAGCCAAACCCTAACTCAGAAGGAGCAGACAGACCTTCCACACAGCACCTATGGCCCAGGAATTCTAACTTTGCATAGCACCACCTGGACTGAAGAATGTTGTTCCTCCTCCACTCTCTATCTTCTTATCTGTATCAGCCAATTTCTCAGAATAAGGCTACAATCTCTGTCTCGGGTTGTTTAATTTTTCGTCTCCAGCTGCAATCAGACACTGTTTTCCTGATAGATATACTATAAGTGGTCCAAGCTGCAGTATAGCTAGGCTCTTTTGGCAATGAAAAACTGACTTGTTTTCCATGCTTTCCTTCCCTCCCCCATTCAGGAGCATATTTGGCACAGAAAAGTCAACAGGTGTACTTCATTGTTAACGTGACATGTGGCATCAGTGCTTTGAAGACCTTAGTGTGATGGGTCTCCCAGCTGCAAATGATGCCACTCACCTTATTATGCAAAGTGCCTATATAAAGCTAATATGGCTTGGCATCCATGCCACAGTGAGGTGGTCCAACCAATTAAAAAGCACAATATCGGATGAAAATGGACATGACTGCAGGCAGCCAAGACTCTCTGCATTCTCATAAAGCTTTTTTTTAAAAAAAATCAAAATCAGATTTCCACGTGAAAAGCATGAAACTATTTCTGTCTGAAGTTTACACATCTAGTAGTAAGGCACAATAATAATCCCCTACCTATTTTCATTATTTTCTGTGATATAGAAAATACAGAAATTTAACAGATTTATAATGTGTGAAAAGAGGTACCATAAACAGATATCTGTCCACAGAAGTGAATGTTACAACCAGCTAAAAGAATGTACCTGTGTTTCAGATTAACAGACTGATAAGAACTAAAAATGTTGTGAGGACTCATGTATGATACGAGTAAGGAGTCCTTGGACTGCACTACTACCATGTACTTTTGCATCTGTAAAGGACATCCTTGCTACCTGTCATTATGAATAGCAAGAACTTCTGTGATCTGGTCCAACACCACAGTTGTGCATGTCCCAAAACTCCTTCTTTCCAGTTGAATGACTTCCAGAATTAAAGAAGTCAAGTACTGAGGAACATGCCCACAAAGATTAGCTAAACTAGGAAAGGAGTGCTTTCTGCATTTTGCCTGATACTGCTTCTGTTCAGTTTTCAGATTCCAAATTTAAAAAAAATTATTTTTAAAACATGCAAATGGAACATCCATTAGAATGGAATCTACACAAAGACACCTTCTAAAATAATTTGAAAAAAAAAATTAAATAGATGCTGCACAGAAGTGAAACAATTAAATTAGCAAGACTGATGTAAAGTACAGTTTTATATCCCAGTCTAAGCAAGACATGCAGTATGCTACTTCTGCTCTGATACATCAATGTAAGCATAATTTCACTGAAGTTGGTTTAAAAGCCTATGTTTATGCATTTTCATAAATGTTTGCTTTGTTCAGGAATACTTATTTTAAACAAACAAAAAAGAGATAGCAGGAACTACTTCCAGAAAAATCAGCTTTAAAAACCAAGACCAGGCTTAACAGAAATCATTTTTTTCATTTAAGGATAATTTTATTCCTTCTGGTATAAAAAAAAAAAAAAAAAAAAAAAAAACAGAAAAAAAAAAAATAACAAAAAAAAAAAAAAGAGCAACTGGAAAGGTGAACATTACAACAGAATCTAAAAATAGCTAATAATTGTTTGAAAAAAAATGTTCTCTTTTGATTTGCCAGAAGAATCTGTTTTTGAAAAGCAGCTCTAAAGTATTTCCTCTTAACTGTGCTTGCTTCTGTGATGTTATATGGAAAATGAAAAAATTTAAGACAAACTTGACACTTCTGTCAAAATGAACACATTCTGTGTTCCTCTGTTACATCTTTTGTGCTTTGCACAGGTGGGAGTTAGGATCTACTGCAGGAAGAGGATAAATGTTCAGCTGTAGATTTATAAGATGTATTTCAGAAAATCTCCAGTGAATCCAACACTTCCAACAAAGCTTAGTTCTTCACTCTTCAGCAAAGTGGTGTTATTTCTGAATGTCACGGCCAAGCTCACCAGGCCTTTTAAAATAATCTGGAATATATACAAAATGTCATCTACATACATATATATGGCAGCTACACAATACAGATTGCTCTGTAAAATTCCTTTTGATGTGTTTTCTCCCCAAATACTGAACTTTTTTTTTTTTTTTTTCTTTTTCCCCTGACAAACTAGTGCAGATGTTATTTCAGTGAAGAAGCAGATAACAAAGAGCCAACTAAGGAATACTGATTGAAGTTTCTATAAAGATTAGGGCTGAGGTCTCTTTTTATCCTGTAAAAAAGGAACAGTTTTCATACAGATAATTCTTATTTTATGAATGGCTGTTTGAGGCAAGCTACGTGGGATACTGAATACAAACAATACAAAACAGCTAGAAGAAAGGAAGTAATTTTATCCATATTCTGAATATTCTGGTATGTATAGTCTTACCAAACATAACGGGATGAAAAAAAACCTGTACTTCCATTAATTGGTTGACCATTGCAGCCAAGTAGTCTCTGCCTCTCTGTTGTTGTACATATGCTTTTGCAAAACTAACATTACTTCAATGCCATTGAACTTACTATGAGTTGCATGGGCTCTCAGAAGAAGAAGGTAGAAAAGAGACTGTCAGCACAATCTGTATGATCCATCAGCTATATTTGATCCAGCCCACTAGAAGAGGGGAGTTCAAAAAAACCTAGTGGATCCCAAATTAAAGGAAACTTTTAGGTACATCAACTATAGAATAATGAGCTGTGTTGGCTCAATGAGAGCGAGCAGAACTGCATCTTCCAACCACTATTCTATTTCACAGGAGATATGTATTTTCTTCCTAATGGAAATATTTACATACCATCAGTACATTGAAAATAATTTTCCACTAATATTGAGGTGAATATTTTCACCAACTGGAATTTACTTTGCTATTAAAATTAATTATTTTCCTATAGCCAACTCCAAATTAATTTTATCATACAAACACATGCTTTGTGCTTTACAGATGTTAATAAATCTGAATTTCTCTTTTTGGACTAACTCTCTCCCCCTCGTGTCTACTTGTACTGTTGAATCTGTGGGCATGCCCATGACAAAATGTCACTAGAAATACAATACCAGCGAGCACTTCCTCCATCACACACCTTTAAATATTCACAACACTTGGCTGGCAGCAGAAGAAGCAGTAAAAAAATTATCTGGTCATGTGGACAGTCATGGATGAGAAGATATCCTATGATGAGGCTGTGCTGTAAGTAAGGATGAACATCCCGTGGCAGCAGACAGCACATCTTCTGGCTGTGCATAATGAAAAGGTTTCACCATGCACCTAGGGCAGATGAAATCCTAAAGCCACCTCTTGGTGGAAGATGTACTACTACTCTGTGCAGGAAAACATTACCAACCTCATGCAAATCAGAAGGTCAAACCATTCATGCAGTATTTCTAATATGGTTTGAAAAGTCATTGCTTGCTATTCATCATTGTCAGTGCCTCACGTTTTAATCCCCAGCTCCAGAGACCTGTCTGACAGAAGCATTGCCACTTCAGAAGCTCCCTGTCTGTTCAGCTGGACAGCTTTTCTCTGCCCTTGAACTAGAGCGCTCTACCCCCTCCTACCGACAGGAAAACATTAAACTTTTGCCAAAAATATCTCCTCTGATCTGTATGTTTTCTATCTTTCTTTACCAAGACTGCTTAAGATAACTTACTTCCATCACGGCACACAGCTCCCTTTAAGCACCAACTTTGTGATAGGAACTTGTCTCCTACCTGCTTCTCTCATTTCCTTTATCACTCCTATTTAAATCTCCCTTCCCTCTCATAATAGGCCTGGTCACAATGCCTTTGCTGCTGTGCTTTGAAGCTGAACACTGGATGCCTCTTGACCATATGCAACATATAGGTGCCGATGCCCATTCTCAGGCAGCCTTCAGAGTCTATAATCAAGATCTCTAAGGCTAGATCTAACCTCTCTGCGGCATAAAGCTTCCCCTGAAACTGCAGTTTACAGTTTCATCTTCTGAGACTGCACAGTACTTAGAAAGTAAGTGGAGACTATAAATTCATGCTATTATACATGTCATGTTACTGGAGAAAGCGCCTAGACTTACAACTCCCAAAATAAAAAGCAAACAAGCAGACAAAAACCCTGGAAGTAAAACCCCAGAAATAAAACCCCTCTCTCTGGGACCACTGACACCCTGTAAGACCTTGAAATTTTGGACAATTCTTCCATGGCATTAAAGCCTCACTGTCCTCCTGCTCAGCCTGCAATCTCTCTCCGCAAGCTTTCTTTCATTTGTTCAGGACCAGCTTTCGCTCGCTCATTCAGATAACTCCCTAGCTCAGAGAACATTCTTTTCTCATGTTTTCTCACTAGGCAATTTCCATCAGTCTAATTTAGAAGCAGATAACCTGAGATGATCAGTTTCCTTTAGTTTAACCAGTGTATTTAGCATATTCAGTACTTTACTGAGAAAAATAATCATATCATGTTATCTCTTCTTAAATTACTCTTGTATCTGTTCTCACACAGAGCGTGTGATCTATGACATAGTCCCAGCCAGCAAGTGGCAGATTAAATACAGACTGAGGAATAGAGTGGTACATGAAATTCATAAAATAAGTCTGGATTTATAAATTATACATACATTCCCCAAATTGTCATATCTCCCAATCTTCTCTCTGCTGTTTGCCAGATTTTCTTCCACCAGTCACTGTCACATCATAGCTTCTCCTTCCTTTTTATGTCCTGATTAACAGGACATCTATATTCTCCCTTGAGCTCTCTTCCTCCCAGCAAGATTGCTTTCCATATCCCCACAGAGAGGGGCCAAAAAGCATTTGTGAGCCTGAGATGCTTCTTTTTCAAGATAAATTATGTGATCTAATAAAAGATAATACTTCTTCTTGTAAATGTACCTCCACGAGCACAACTCAAATGCTTCAATATAGGTTCAGAAAAAAATGTATATGAAAATAATTTATTCTTAGATTACTTTAAAAAAAATCAAATGCAGACCTTTTTACTACATGTAAGGGGATTCTGTTAATCCTTTTGGGGGAATGGTTTGACTCTGAATACTGATGAAGACCACAGATTTTGCAGTTGGAAAAAGCAACCAAACATGGTCAGATATTCTTTAGCGAGGTTCATGACACTTCTGAAAACCGCTGTTGCCATACACACCATTTGCACCCCATGCTATTTCCAAAACTTAGCCAGCAGATTAACTAATTAAGAATAAAGAGATACAGAATTCACCAATAGTTTGGAGGAGGGGGTTGGTGTGGTTTGGTTTTGTTTTTCAAAAAAACTACGAAGGTGTATGTCTCCAACTTTATGACTTAGCTCTCAGTACTCAGAATTGCTTAGAGGATGTGATAGGTCCTGTAGCACGGCTCAGTAAAAGAGTACACAGCTGTACAGCACTGGCATGCAGATGTTTTCATATGCCAAAAAATAAGTACCAAAAAAGTACCAAATTTTGGTAAGAGAACAACGTGTGATACTAGAAAATGGTTCATTAACACTGAATTTCCTTCAGTGCTTGAGCAGAACCAATACTCTCATTTCTAACCCACAGTCAAGTCTGCCATCTGATTTTTCTATCACTCTCTGCAATAATTTTGCTGGAATTACATGAGTGCATAGAGAATCACAATACTCCGTGCGTACATGTACCTGTTGCAAGTTCTCTTCTTACCCTGTTCCTGGTTTCACAATTTTATTAAAAATCAAGGGAAGGTACACAAAGGCCCTTTGTTTTTTTCTCTCCAGTGATTTCTCCTATACATTTCCATCCTGAATAAGAGCCATTTTGTTTTCCAAAATGTGTATTTTTACAATGTGTATATTACACACACCAGAGACTTGCAGCAGCTATATGAGCATCACTTGGTTGACAGAGTAAGCAACCTCTTGGAAACAGAACTGGTTTGCAGTTTTACACTCTTGAATTGTACAATATGTGTTGCTTTTGATTTTTCTTTTTTATAATGAGCCTTTCTTATACAAGTTATGCTTTTAGCCCTAAACTGATGAGAAGTGTCCAAATATGCAATATATAAAACAAATATAATGTACAGGAAACACTAAAATAATGTGATTAGTTTCAGAATGTCTCACTGATGTAGTTTGGAGAGTTTAGTGGTTCAAGTAGCTTATTCTGCCTGTCTTATAGTAAAATGAAATTTGCAGGTAAAAGGGTGCATCTATGCACGGATTACACAAATACATATCCAGGCTTACCCTGGAGTTCAACTTATTTTTCTAGCACAAAACTAATAAACAACACAAAAAGAAAGCAAAGTCCTTGACTATTACAACATACAGTTCTCAGATTTATGAATCTTAGGAAAGCAGACCTAACAATTTCCATGGTTCATCTGTTTCCCTGCATTACTCTCAAGCTAAATCAATCTTCAGATTCATAAAACAAGTCTGTAAAAATTAATGTCTACCAGATTTAGTCTCACCTCGGATAACTACCATAGCAGATGAACGCTGCGGAAGTGGCATCTTTTTTAAAGTCCTTTCCAGAAAAAGTAGTTTCTTCTCCACTGCAAGAAAAGAGAACACTTATGAGAAAAGATGTAAAATAATATGGGAAAAGAATGGAGTCTGTAAGCTGACTGGAGAAAAACAAGAAAGTGAGAAGGTCAAAAGTAAGGAAAAAGTGCAATGTGCCAAAAAGATATGAAAAAAACAGAATCAAGGAAGGAAGACAGGAAAGAGAAGAAAGCGTACAGCAGTTACAGAAAAGAGAAGGAATAACAGAAATCTGCAGGAGAGGAGAATGAATACAAATGAGATTATATTTCCTTTTTTACACTTTCTGGAAAAGCATCAATAAGAAAGTATAGGGTTAAATGAATGAATGAGTATAAAAAATGGATAAGATATATCAGTAGAGGTCAGGGGCACATACATTCAGATTCACCAGGAGCAACAGAACGCCTAGGGCTGGTTCTTAATACCATCACACTGAGACAGCAGCATATATTGCCC
Source organism: Syrrhaptes paradoxus (assembly GCA_013400615.1). Lineage (NCBI taxonomy): Eukaryota > Metazoa > Chordata > Aves > Pterocliformes > Pteroclidae > Syrrhaptes > Syrrhaptes paradoxus. The sequence continues at coordinate 37,258 of VZTO01007362.1, read as the reverse complement.
TGGATTTCTCCTTAAAAAAAAAAAAAAAGAAGCCAGGATTGTTTTTACTAACAAAGCCTTAGTTTTAATATTTGACAGATATCATCCTTTAAAGTTATAATGACTAGCATCTACTTTCTCTGGTTTATTTTGATTCCTTTTGTTTGTTTGTTTGTTTTAATTTTAAGTTTTCCATTTACTTTAATCCTTCCTCAGGTGGTCATGTCTCACAAGTCTTTTTGCGTTTGGCTTTTTTTTCCTTTTTGCTTTTGTTTTAATGTACTCATCTGGCACATTTTCTTGAGCTTTCACAGCTTTCTAGCTTTTTCTTAAAGAAGGAAAGATTAGAGGGGTATCGAGTACAGGAAGGAGGACTGGGCACTTGTCTTTGCAGTGGTACATTTTTTAAAAATTTGGCAATCCAGGGGAATTAAAACAAGAGTGGAAACCAAGAACTTCTGCCAAGACAGAGAGAGCAAGAGCATGTATTCTTTCTTCCAGTTTCTGACATGATATGTTCAAATACCTTTCGGATACAGCATGTCAGCTTGTATTTCACCATGTGATATGACATAATGCAACATGACACACCAATTGTTTTGTGACAGAAATGTAAAGAAAAAGAGCTTCTCCACTCCGCTGGTAAAGAAATCACTGCAAGTAGAGAAATAGCCAGACTTCTCCTAAACATTAACGCATCAAAGTGTAATGACCTTGGGAGCTTCTCCCTTCCTGGAGCTCAGCCACAGGGTGGCTGCAGGCTGTCCCCTTCCCCACAGAGCTCTGCTGGGATGCCTGAGACAGGGCTGACCCCCCTTCCTACGGAAACTGCTTTTAAGTCGACTGTGCTTGGCTCCAACCTGAACTACAGCACCAGCTGTGTCACAGACAGGGCTGTGCCTGGCCATGGGCCCCACTCCTCCAGACCTGGGCTGAGACACAGATGGGCTCCCCAGCCTCCCCTCAGACTGGGAACAAGACACAGATGGACTCCCAGCCTCACCTCAGACCTGCTTCATCTCTATAGACTTGCCTGGCAGTCACCGAGATACCTCTGACCTTGGTCAGCATCACAGGACCTGATCCCAAACCTAACTCACTGACTTGGGTGCCCAGTGTGACCTCATGGACCGTTAGCCAGAGCTGGCTGCTGTCCCCAGCACGCCCAGTCACCTCCCTGGGAAATGGTGGGATGGGGCCCCGGCTGTGTTACCCTCAGGGAGCAGCAGACTGGGTTGTGCCCCAGCACAAAAAATTATTAACTCAACCTGAAACAGCACTGCTCCATTTAACCCTATAGGCCCTGCTGGTACTTTCAGTCCCGGAATATTTTAATTGTAATCCTTTTCATCTCAAAGCACATTTGTAGGGCCCTGGGTGAGTGGGTGACCTTTAATTTTAGATGTGTATTGTGTGTTCAGAGTGATTAAAGGAGGAATCAAGTTCAGCTTCTAACAGCTGGAAATTTCAGGCAATCAGTCTGAGTATTATAATTTTGAAGCTTTTCAGCAACAAGATTTCCAGACATCTGGAGGTTTTTGTTTTGTTTATAATTTTTATCAATATTCTCTCTTCACCAGGTCTACCTGATCCCAGAAGGCTGCATCTGCCTTCTCAGAGGCACAGGCTTTGTCTGAAGAAACAAGCACTGTAATAATGTAGTAAGTGGAAGATGTCATCATCTCCAATTGAATCTATGACTAATTTCCAGATAAAAGAGATACCACCAGCAGAAGGGAGCAATACACCAAAACCATGCTACTTCAGTATATTGGCATGTGTGAACCTAGAACAAAGTCTCCCACAATACACAGCAAAACAATTCACATGGCATATCACAACTCAGTCCACTAATTTGAACAAAGACCTACGCTCTAGAAACCGTCCCAGTTAACTCCAGGCTATGCTAGTGCCAGCATTTATATATTTACCAAAGTATTAGTCCGTTGGCACTTTCAGGTGAGGAAGAAAGAAAAAGAAAAAAGGCTGGGTTTTACTAACTTAGGTTGCTTCATCTACATTTTTCAATTTCCTTCTAAATAAAGTCCACAGTACCCCTAATGCATACCTTCAGGGCACATTTCTCAAAGAAAAATAATTAAAAAGAGTTGAGAAGGTATAACAAAGGAACTCAGAGACTCCTACCGTTGGGTACACCAACAAACAAAAAAGGAAACAAAAACCTTTTTGAATATTTCAATTAATATTTTTGTGAATATGACTCCAGAATTCCAATAGCTTGAAGTCATTGATCGTCACTTGAACATATTTTCAGTCCCTTCCTGCAACAGAGTTTAGTTTGTCTAGTGAATTTGTGGGAGATACAGGAAAGGAACTCCAAGCAGCATTTTCTGTGTGCTGCCTCTCCCCTGATAAGCAGTGAGGTAGGGGAGCAGAGTGTCAATAATCCTCTGAGTAGTTACAGAGCCCATTCTCTGTTCTATGCTCAGGTACAGAACTGCTAAGGAATTTCTGTAATGAAAAATAGGTTGTGACTTAACTGACTCTTAAAATTCTTTCAACTGGGGAATTGCAGCAGTGCTATTATAAAACAGTTTTATTGACATGATGCATTTCCTAGGGCAGGCCATTAATCACTTCATGTTATTGTATCAATAGTATACTTAACATTAGAAATTCAAGCAAAATCCTAATGATACAACTATCAGGAGGAGAAATGTAACACTGAATTTGCCTAAGTGGTGCTTCTGCTGTGACTGAGTAGCATATTCAAACTAATAGCTATCATCTGGATTTCTGCTGGTTAGCATCTGTTTTTATTCCTTAAAGTATTGTTTATAAAAAAGGAAGGAGTTCATCAATATCATCCTTGTAACCTACCAACCTACTCAGAAAGAATTGCCTGGATGTAGAATCTTGCTATGTCCTGTTCTCTGGAGTTTTCTCTCAAAATATGTACATAAACATATCCTTAATCATACTACTGGGCATCTGTTTCAGCCCCAAGCAACACTGATTACTATGGTTTTATACCAAAATAACTTGATGAGACAGAGGCTACAGGTTTTACTACTGTTTGCTGGATAATAACCTGTCCTCATTTGCATGTCACTGGGAAGAACTCATTTTAACTTTACAATGTACAGAGATTTTAAACCTCTAGGAAAGCAATTCATTAATATGTGATTAGTTTAATTGGTATCTATTAGTTTTTTGCTCCTAGCTGTTCCCCAAAAAGCCTTTTTTGGCAAAATAAACAAACAAATATGATTAGCATTTTAAAGAGCAGGAGGGGAGGAAAGCAATACTGTACATATAAAATGAAGGACTGGAGATCAGGAAGTTGTCACCGACACAGACAGGTTCGAGATTAGCACAGCTGCAGACCCCAGCCAGCAGTCAGCAGAGTGAAGGCTGAATGGAATGAAGAAATGCCTGATAAATACAGTGCCACCCCCCCAAATCTGGCCCAACTGAAGCACTGTCACTCTTATGATATCCTAGGCAATTGTGTTAAGGCTTGACAGGCTGTGTTTCTGTCCTGCTTATCACATTTTTCCCAATCCATATTGTCTATACAAGCTTGGGCTTCACTTACTGCACGCAGTTTAAAACAGCCCTGCATTGTTCTGGTCCTCTTGGGTCCCGTAAATCCTGCATCTACCCAGTTCCACCCCGCTGCTCTGCTTTCCTCCCAACCCTGCTGAAGGCAAGCCATGGGATCCGTGTCAGACATGGGATGCATGGTCATGCACGCTGGACTTTCCCTTCTGATTTCAATGGTTTTGCCATGAAAACAATTTTGCAGCAAGTGTAATATTGGGGGGTCTAAGGAGAGCAGCTGGTTAGCACAGGCACCTAAGCCAATTCTGAATCCATACTGCTGCCACTATTGCTTTCACATTACCTTAATTCAATCTCGAATTGAACAAAGAATATAACATACACTATCACAGCGCAATAGAAACCAGAAAGTGACAAAGAAAGGTGACAAGAATGAGAACTGAGGTGTGTTAGGAAAAAAACACATCAGAAAGCACAAACTCCACTAAAGCTCTTTTTCCTACAAAATTAAGCATGACTATCAATCTGCTGTGTTTTTGCAGGCTTAGTTTACAAATGCATTTGTTCACCATACTTCTTTCAGATTTAATAAGAAAAAAAAACAACTCAAATGAGTAATGTTCAGTTTTGTTGCCTGATAATAGACTGATGGCCTTAAGCTTTCTCAAGGGGGATTCAATTTGAATAAGGATTAAACTCGAATTGTCAGTGAAGTATCCATCCCCAAATAATTATTTCTCACATTCATCCTAAATTCTGGTTGTACTTTGTCTTCCAAAACATCATGTTTTGAAGCTAGCCCCAGCTATATCACAGAACATCCATATTAATAAAGATGTTTAATGTAAGAGTATTGTTTTTCTCACAATATTTCATGTCCCAAAAAGGTCTTTTGTATTACCACAGGAAAAGAAGACATATCTGTGAGAAGCATCAGCAATATTGAAGCAAAAGTAAACAGTATTTTTTTTTTTGATATTTCGGCTGAGGCTTCTAAGTTCAAGTAATTAACTTACAGTTTTCTTGTATCCTTCTGCTGCTTCTTATGTTTATGTGTCAAAATAATTTCATTAAAACACTAACAGATTATCATTTTAATGAATTTCTGACAAGTTAATATACTCCTTGTAAAGGTGTAACTACAGGTTAGATTTGGTTTTGACTTGGTTCCCGATACGTTTACTTTTTACAGAATAGGAAAAATATCAGGTGTAATGAATGGTGCTAAACTGGAATAAAATAAATTGAGCACACATTTTTGGACTTCTAACCTTTCATGATCTACTGCCTTTTCAGTCAATATCTAAAATAAATACCTATCAGCCAAATGAGCATAAATTCCTTTACCCTAGGATTTAGGAAGAGAAATGGCAATCATTACAACTATGGAGTGCATACTTGGTCATTAACAGCAAAAGTTATAGAGCCTTCTGAATAGCCACTATAAGCCAAAACAAGCTAAGGAGATTTAAAAAAAAAAAAAAAATAAAAGAGCACTAGTAAAATCACAGTAGAACATCACTGGAGCAAGCCCAGTCAAGAAAGCAGATTAATTTATGAGTTCTTAAGTCCTCATACTTGTTAGCTGCCTAGAGTAAGTTCTTCAAAGATGTCCTAAAGTGAAGTAATATAGGAGATAATCAGCAGAAAAAAAAATCTGCTTTTAATGTAAGACAGTAAGAATAGCAAGTTGGAAAAAAACATGTGTTTTTACTTTTTCTATGTATGGGAGGGAATAGGGGTGGGGTTGCTTTAAAGATACTAATTCAAGAATATTTTCCATAAATTAACTACTTTTGAAATCACCTATAATTGAAAGCACAGATATTTTTAGCTTTCTATAGTAAGTATACTATTGTAGAAACAGCAAAAAAGAAAATGATATGTGATGCATCTGTTGAGTTTAGAAATGGCAAACCAAGAGTAAAAGGAGATTTTTCTCCAAAAAAAGATTCTGCCAGTTAGCGGAAATAGTGAAGTCCTAAGCAAGGCAATGAGTAGTAATGCTACTCTAAGCATTACTCTCCACATGTGAAATAAAGAGAAAGCAATGAAAAACAGATTATGGATGAGGCATTCTTCCTCCAGCACGCTTTGTTCAAGGTGATGTTTAATTAGGAAAATCTCCCAAATTAATACCGAGTTTTGCTTTCTTTAAGTGCAGTGCTGGAGATAATATGAATATAACTCGGTCTTACCAACTGCTTCAGCAGTTGAAAATGAACTTTTAAGCATATGGTCCTATGATCAGAAAAGCCAGACATATGAAGAACAATTCTTGAACATCATGATAACAGTCTGGAATTACATGCTAGGGCTCACACAAGTGAGATTCCAAAGCCATAGTTTAAACAAATAAACTTTATGGTTTGGCAGTTAATCATATAGAAACACAATTAGGATTTCCAGGAGATGTTTAAATTATTCCACTCAGGTTTTGAACAGTGTGATTAGTTTCTAATGGAGGAAGTAGGAATTTTGCTCTATTAAATACAGCTGATTTCTTCATTAAGTAAAATAAAATGGAAACAAAAGAGCTCAGACACTGCTTACTACAGGAAGACACAACATAAAAATGGTTCACTGATTCTGACCTATAATGTATGGACAATACTGGCAAAACTTTAACCCATCATTCTTGCAATGTTGTTTTGAAAACGTATCCCATCGATCCACCCCACAATAGTGACTACCATGAATGGATTTGGTCTTACACTGCCCTAAATCCCTTTTATTTTTNTGTCTAGGTCTCGCTGGATGGTATATATATCAGGCTCCTGATATACCTGTTTTTAATAAAATAGGAACAACAGCACCCCCCTCCAAGATAAAGTGACTCTTTCTTCAGAGTCCTTCGCTGTGAAAAGAAATACTTTGAGTATATGTTACGTACAGAAGCCTAGCCTCCAGGAAAAAGGAATGTGAACCAAGACTGGATATCCTGACAATCTATTTGAACCCTGAAATCAATATGAAGCTGCTAAGTGCAGAGGGAGGAAGTGAAGCACAGCAGTCTCTGGCTGGCTTACTGGTTTCCATGTAACACTGCACTCGTAGCTCACACACCATGCCAGGATGTCTCTTAGGCGTGTGATCTCCCCAGGCCTCCTATAAAGACATCTGCAGAAGATTAGCTATAGCTTTGGCAGCCTGAATCACTCTGGAGCTGTCTCCTTTCTTCATTGCGAATACAGGGAACACAGTGCAATCAGGATCCCAGCTTCAGCGCTGGATTGTGTTCATCTTACCATTACTGCTAGTGGGTCAGTGCTGCATCCATGCAGTCTTCTGTGAAGTTCACTGAGACTCCGCGCAAACACAGGAATCTGCCACCATGAATACGGACAGATGACGATGAGGGACTATAATAATAGGCTGAAAGTATAGATATAACTAATGGACTGCAAATATAATCACTTGTGATACAAATGAGCCCTAACTGGAGTATCATAACATTAGGAATATAACAAAAATCAATAATTTGTGCTCAAAGGTATTCTCCAAAAAGAAAAAGAGGATAAAGTGAAGCTGATGTCACTGAGAAATTTTCCCTGTAGGAACAAAAGAAAACATAATCTAAAATGTGCTATAAAAATCCCAAAATACAAAGGGAGAACACTATTGTTTAGAAAACCTTTGCTAGCATTACAAAAATTATATCAAGTTTAAACACTGGTAGGCTTTCTTAGTTATAAATCAGTACAATCAATTAGAAATGTTCAGTAGCATTGAGTAAAATACGTAAATGTCAAAATAATTTGTCACAAAATCATTGTCACCATCACCAGCTGTGGTTTTCAAAGGAAACAAAAAGAAAAAAAAATCTGACTTTTCTTTAAGAAGCACTTCAAACCTTCTTGTTTGTTTTTCATATTTCAGAGAAGATCAGGTTTATGATCAACTTGAGTTACTTATATACTTGGAATTTCTTAAATCAGCCTCGTTTTATAACTGCTTTATCCAGCTAGTTCTACAAAAGTTATATTTGAAAGTGAATTCTCACTTGCATTTTTCTTTCAAAACAGAGCACATATGAAGCTGGTGTGACTAGGCAAGTTTTGACTGTCTCTGCACAAATCTATATTTGTTATAGGAAGAATGCAGAGAGCATTGCAAAATCACTGCTGCAGAAATTTAACAGTATTTCCTGGAAAAACTGTACTGAAAAAAAATGGAAGACCTTGGATAAGTCTGTTTACACAATCTCCCTTCTTGGTCTTCTGGTTGTGCTCTTGAGCCAGCAGTTGGCTGCATAGTCAGTGTTTCCATTGGGAAATGCAGTGAGTACTCCAATCTGTATTTATATAGAATCCATACCCTTTTTATCACTTAAGCTGTTTTCATACATCCTTCTCCAGCTACAGCAACACTGGTGAAGTAATTACCACCCTCATTCTGTTGCGGTAGTGTAGAGGTTACTGCCTCTAATCTCCCAGCGGAGCTGCTTGTATAAGCAATTCCTAACCTGCTTCAGTTCCAATCAGGCCGATTAGCAAAATTCTACTATGCATGCTCTATTTGTTAACTTGGATCATTTAGTTAAGAAGCATGCAGATAAGAAAATCCGTCATATTAGAAAAGGGGAATATTGTCATGAAGAGGAATAAGGGATGGGGGAGCAGCGACTGCTTCAAGCTGGTATGACTCTAGACAGAATATATCTACATCAAGTTAGCCTGAATGCACAATTAAATTTATATAGTGGTTTATACTTTATACCCAAACAAATCTGATTTATATCAGCTGCAGGAGAATAGACAACACCCAACTTAGCATTAAGTTAGATTTTCACAAATAGATGATACTTGATCTAGCATAACCTCTTCCAAGACAAAGCTTCTCTTTCAAAAATGTTAATAAATATGATCTGGCAGAGAACATTTATATGAGTTCAGCAGAATGTCTTATCTGGACTCAGCATTTCTGGTCTGTGCTCACTGAAAGCACAGTTAATATGCCACAGAAGTGCAATCTGAGTCCTTCAAAACAGGAAAGAGCACACCTGTTTCTAAATTACAAAAAAGAAGATTTAAAAATTATTTTTTCTACCTGAATGGAAATATAGTAGGGACAAAAAAATACATGATCCACTTCTCAGGCTTTGCAGATGTACACAAATGGTGCAGAGATTTAAAAAAGAAATGAAGAAAAAGGTAGCGAGTAACACTACTGTTTATCTCCAAGTTAGTTACTGATTATCTCCAGGTTAGGTGATAATCGGGCTCTACCTGTACAAAGTATTTTAAGTACTTCTACCCATTATTATGTACAAAGTGCTTCTTTCCTCAACATGAAGTATATGGTGTTTTAAATCTATATTTTATTTTATTTTTCTATTATACCTACAACATCTAATAGCATACGGCAACTTACAGTTAGTGACATAAATTACATTTTTGAGGTCAAGATTGTGAATAAGGTGGAAGTGTTTACTGTAGCTAGTGTGATCTTTGTTTCTTCACAGTATTCTGATTTACTCTAATTGTTTTCAGGACATCTCTTAGCATAAGAGTAAGCAATTTTACACCATACCTATGTCATGTTTTGTTGAATCCCCATCAAAATGCTGGTGCCCTGCAGCCCCTGGAAATGTGCACTGATCTGCTGCAACACTAGTTTCATCTCTTCAAGACTAAAATTGATTTTTCTCAAACTGGCATGTAAAGGTACAAAGTGTACCCAGTGATCCATAGCTCAAGTGAGTGTAACAACACCAGCCTCAGTGGCTGAAGAAGCAGCAACTTTTTAAGTCTTTGCAAGCAACAGTGCAAGAAAAAACAGACACAAGTGAAAAATTTATCTTGTAAAATGCCAGGCAGTCAAGTTGTTTTAGTGCTGCTGGAGGCTATTGTCAAAGTTGCTAAGTAAATGGTAGAAATAGTTTTCTTTAATTGGAAAGACCTGCAATACCATGGTGATATGCTTTTTATAGCATACCTAACATAAACAGATTAAAAAAAGGTTTTTTACACTCAGATTTTATCACTGCATGATTTGCCCAATCCTATAGTTCACTGTAGAAGGCTCAAATCCTCCCTTTTGAACGCTGAAAGAGGAGCGAAGGCACTGGAGTCTCTTTTTGCCCTCTCCTACCACGTAATCCTGTCTGTAGGGCCTAAGGTTATTGAAAGGAAAGAAGTTAGAATGTGTCTTTAAACACAAAGACCAATCAAGCCTTGCACTTGCTCAGCCCTCATGAGCAACTCCCTGGCAACTCACGCACTTCCCGAAGGTAGCCGAGCAGTGCGTGTGTCTGGGAAAGGACGTGCACGAGAAGCAGAGTCACGGACTCCTGCCACTCTGCTACGGCATGATGCTTCCAGTAGAGAACGTGTGGCCTCAGGTGTGATTTCACCTGTAGAGTCCCTGACCTGTTGGTTAAGAAAAAAGCTAAGAAAGTTAAAGATAGAACATCATTTAACACGTTTGTGACTTGTTCTGGCCTTTCACACTTTCTCTGAAGTGTGTATGAAAAACAAAATTTTTACTACTACATTGGACGGAAATAAAAGCCTGAATATTACAAACAGTTCACATTTCTACCTGTACTGGTTCCTGCAGAGTTCAGGGCTTCAGAAAGCCTCTTTATTTAATTCTCATTACATGAGCATAAACGAAGGAGAATTTTCACATGCCCAAGGAAAGGTGGCACACAGGTGAATAAAAGACTTGAGACATTATAATGGCTGAAAGCAGAGATCTTTGCAGTTACAAGTGAAAAGTGACCTTTGTGCTTTCAGTTTCTATTTTTTTTCTCATTGAACGGGATCCTTCTGTCTTTTTTTCTCCTACTAGCTGTAAAAAGTTAGGGCATGACTTTCTAGAATAGTTTTTAGAAGGCCATTCAAAGTGATCAGGTGTTGTAGATGCTTGGCATTTTTTAAATTCAAATGCAAAAAAGTAAGCATATATTAGATGTATCAGGTCCTGAATCAACTTCCAACATGCAGGAAAGGACTTGGGGGTCCCAGTGGTCAAGGCATTGAACATGAGTCAGTAGTGTGCTCTCGAATCAAAGAAGGCTAAATACACCCTGGGCTGTATTAATAAGAGCATAGCCAAAAACTTAAGATAAATTATTTTTTCCCTCTACTTGGCTCTTGCAGGATTGCACCAGGAGTACTGTGTCCAGTCTGGGGCTTCCCAGTACAAGACAGACACGGATGAACTAGTGACAGTTCAACAGAAGGGCAGATCATTAGGAAGCAGGAGCAGAAAGATAAGTGGGTTGCTCAGCCTTAAGGACAGAAGGACAAGGGGAGATTCTTAATGTTATCTTCAGCTACCTAACAGGATGGTATAGAGAAGATATAGTCAGACTCTTTTTGGAGATATATAGTGGTTGCACGACAGGCAACAGACACCAGCTGTAACAGGGGAAATTCCATTCAGATACTAGGAAAAATAAATTTCACAATGCAAGTGGTCAAATACTAGAACAGGGGCCCAGAGGGTCTGNTCTCATTGAACGGGATCTTTCTGTCTTTTTTCTCTTACTGGCTGTAAAAAGTTAGGGCATGACTTTCTAGAATAGTTTTTAGAAGGCCATTCAAAGTGATCAGGTGTTGTAGATGCTTGGCATTTTTTAAATTCAAATGCAAAAAAGTAAGCATATCTTAGATGTATCAGGTCCTGATTCAATTTCCAACATGCAGGAAAGGACTTGGGGGTCCCAGTGGTCAAGGTGTTGAACATGAGTCAGTAGCGTGCTCTCGAATCAAAGAAGGCTAAATACACCCTGGGCTGTATTAATAAGAGCATAGCCAAAAACTTAAGATAAATTATTTTTTCCCTCTACTTGGCTCTTGCAGGATTGCACCAGGAGTACTGTGTCCAGTCTGGGGCTTCCCAGTACAAGACAGACACGGATGAACTAGCGATAGTTCAACAGAAGGGCAGATCATTAGGAAGCAGGAGCAGAAAGATAAGTGGGTTGCTTAACCTTAAGGACAGAAGGACAAGGGGAGATTCTTAATGTTATCTTCAGCTACCTAACAGGATGGTATAGAGAAGATATAGTCAGACTCTTTTTGGAGATATATAGTGGTTGCACGACAGGCAACAGACACCAGCTGTAACAGGGGAAATTCCATTCAGATACTAGGAAAAATAAATTTCACAATGCAAGTGGTCAAATACTAGAACAGGGGCCCAGAGGGTCTGTGAAATCTCTGTCCTTGGAGATATTAACATCTGGACGGGTCATGGCCCTGCTCTAAGTGTACCCTGCTTTGGGTGAGTCTGGGACCAGCTGACTTTCAGTGTTGCCTTCAAACCTATATTGGTCTGTGATCCTATGATAACATCTCAACCTGGTTATCTCTGAGCCTGCTAAATGCAGGAGAAACGCAATGGGGTGGCAGGGCACCTGGGAGTAGCCAGAATTTTCACTGTGGTCATGGAATATCTTGATGCTAGCTGCTTAGCTTGATATCATAAAACTGAGGTAGGTAAAATTAAAATTAATAAAAATATTTAATCACTAAATCTCAAGTTAGAGAAAAAAACATCTCTTCCCCTTTCACTGCACTACATAGATCAATATCAAAATGCATGTTCTTCCTTTTGCATTCATCTGATTAAGCGGTAGATGCTAACCTACATTCGATGTTCAGTAATAAAGAGAATTGTTTCTCATCAATCTTGTGTGCTCAAAACTGTGGTTATAAAATTCTGAGAGTACAAATGGAAATTTGTACCAAGCTGAGGAAATCAATGTCATTCTAACAGACATATGAAAACTATATAAACTGAACACAACTTTGAAGGCTCAGGCTATTCCAACACCAAGTTTGTGCTGCTCTGACAAAGTAGTACGGAAAAGAAATGAGCTTTAGTAAAACACGAAGATTATTTCAGCTAAGATTTTCTTTAAAACTTTAATGGCATATGTATCTTTTAAAGAACAGATTATGCTAATTATATCTCTCGCTTGCGGTAACTTACCTTTTTAAATAATGCAGCTTCTGATAATCACAATTTTAACGTAACTGTTGAAGGAAATAGCTCCAGTTGTGGATATCATTCCCAGAGTGCTTCAGGCTGTAATGCCTCATGGTTTTCTAATTCTATTCACAGAAAGTATAAATCAAGATTAGATTTTAGTAATTTGCCCGTACTCTGACAGCGATTAGCACAGTGTGCAATATGGACCACAATCTTCAAGGAACGTTCATACAGGTAACTGCACAGACACAGGGATGAATTCTGTCACTGTTCCCTGGTGCAGAGCACAGGCGGAATTGTCACTCTGCTGGGGAGCAGTGCTTTGAAAAAGGGCCTATCATGGCAATGACATATCCAGATGTTCCTTTATCTGAAATGCAGAGATATTAATAGACTATTTAATCTTTACTAAAGAAGAAAGCCAGTAACACAGTCTTACTTTTAATTTATGGTTCGTTAGGTCTATTTCTTAATGTGATTAATGGCAAATCACTACTTAAAGCATGGGACATTCATCAGCAGAACTGCATGCCCTTAAAACAGGTGTTGAGGGAATTTGAGAACATTACAATGAAAAGTTTTACTATTTCTGTAATAGCCTAAAATGACAAATTGCCAAAGAACAAAAACCATTACAATCTTAAACAGGAATTAATTTTTGTGTATTTATTTTCACATATTTTTCTCTAAAGTTGCAAGGCTTTCTTAAATCTGTATGTGGAGGGAATATGACTATAGATGTAAATATGAACATAGGAAAGCTAGAGACTAAGAAAAAAATTCAAATTGCAAAATTTTCCATGGCAGAATGTGAGGCAACAGGAAAATGGAAACTTTCTTAGTGCTAGAAACTAGCTTTGGACAAGATTTGTCCTTGTTAATGGAGGAAACACATTCTGAATCTTGATTACTGGGAAAAGAAAATAAGACACCTGGAAAAAGAAAGAAATCCTGGAATATAGATATACAGAATTAACAACTATGAGCACATGCTACATATAATACAAAAATAATACAACTGACTTCTAAGCATCCCTGGAATTGCATCAGGAAAGATCAGTTCTCAAAATTAGTTATTTATTGCATAAAATAAATAATGAAATTGTTATCCACAGAGGACACTACTGATAAAACTGCAAAGCAGACCAGATAAGCCAAAGACCCTGAGGAGAAAGGCCCTGAAAATTCTCAGAGAAAATCATCCTGAAAAGTAGATAGAGCCAGTGAATCTCATTCCCTAAAATGTTAAGAAAGCTATGAAATTAATTAATTTGAAATAATTGAAGTAGATATTATTAATTATGACTTTTTTCTAATATTGATGTGCCTAAGAACATTTTCGATCAGATAACGTATTTTAGTATTTATGTTTCTTGTTTTACCGGGAGTCATCAGTGACTTTTGCTTTTCTGCTCAGTTCTGTTCATTTTTTATTTTATCTTCCTTCTCTTCTCCAACCCTGATTGTCTGTCTTGCCCTGTTATTTCATCTTCTCTTTCATGTATATTGTAAATTCTCTGGAGTAAAAACTTGTTTCTTTGTTACAGGCCTGCAGAGAGCCCCGCATAACCTGGCCATCATTTGCAAATGAGAGGTTTAAGCGATAGCATACAAATAAATGAATAAAAGGATATCTAATGCACTGAAATCCTAACAGAAATAGATGATTAATGGATATTAAACACTGATTTATTAATATAGGAAAACAACAAAGGAAAATCCTATTGGTAAACAAATCTTAAAAAAGCAAAACAAAACAAAACAACATTTCAACACAACNCCTGAGTGATGACCTCCAGCCATCGTTCCAGTTCAGGCTGTGCCAGGAGCCAGGGCTTGGCTGGATGCAGGGGCACAGAAGTAGCTCAGCTCAGCCCTCCTTTCAGCTTCATTGGACTGGACTCTTGATCAGCTAAGGTCCTTGATCTCCAGACATAGTTATGCTTACCTATAAAACAAAGAAAATAATTTTTCATACATCTGCAGTTTCATTCAACATATCATAAACTATTTACAGAACATTGGTGAAAACTAAAACTTTAACCAACATACCATCATTGTCCATGTGTTTACATCTGGAAGTTAAGAACTCAGGCTTCCTGGATTCCTGACACAGTTCTGCCCCAGGAAAAAAATGTGGAATTTATAAATGGTGAAATAATAATGAGGGACATCAAAGTGAACACTTTGAAGTGCAAGTATAGCTACATCTCTGTCATCTTTGTGGACTATATCAGGGAGAGGTCCTTGTTCTCTGAGCCACTTGGTATGGTGAAAATCACACTAAGGCTATCACCACCAGCACGTCTTTCTGGACAATGTCAACCATAGTACAGCATTGTGTCATTTTGCTTGGAAAAACAGAATACAGAGCAGATTAACAAAGAAGAACATATCTTTTTTGTTGACTTTAAGTCTATTGCCCAGTTCTCATCTATTCAAGCAGTCATACTTATGCATGGAAAAGTAAAATAATAATTAGCACAATATTTTTAGGTTTTTGCATATGCTATAAGTTACTTTTATTCATCGCTGGGGGAAAAAAAAGACTTCTAGCCACAGAATTTGGGGTTATTTTCTTCCTCTCCTAGTTAACAGTCTTTAACTGTTTTTATCAGTCCTCATATTATTTGTCCGGCCAACATACTATCTTAGAAGTATTCAGGGACCTTGTTTTTAATTTTCATTTCCAAGCAATCAGATGTATTTGCCCTCTATATGTGATAGCTCCCTTGATTACAGACTGTCTGGTCAAGTTTTTCTCTGACACTCCATGAGAGTACTGTAGAGACAGCATTGTTTCTNAAAAAAAAAAAAAAAAAAAACAAACAAAAAAACATTTCAACACAATCTGCTGAAGTTATCACCAGAAAAACCTCCCGGTTCTGCCTTCAAAGGCAGAGCATATTCTGAAAGAACAAAAAAAGAAAAAAAAGTAATAAGCTGTGCTGTCTGTCAAAAGGAGGCCTGTGAATTATGCAGTGCCTTAGTGTCCTGACCAATGTGTGAGATTTAAGACTGACTCTTCGGAATTGAAATAAAAGAGACATTGCAAATGAACACTTTTCATGGGTCCAATGTATTCAGAACTGGTCATTATAACAACATACATTCATACCAGAATGCAACATTTTTATAATCATTGAGGGGCAGGTGAATAAGTGCTAATGTCAAATATTAATAATTCCAGTCTGAAAATTCTCACCTGAGTGATGACCTCCAGCCATCGTTCCAGTTCAGGCTGTGCCAGGAGCCAGGGCTTGGCTGGATGCAGGGGCACAGAAGTAGCTCAGCTCAGCCCTCCTTTCAGCTTCATTGGACTGGACTCTTGATCAGCTAAGGTCCTTGATCTCCAGACATAGTTATGCTTACCTATAAAACAAAGAAAATAATTTTTCATACATCTGCAGTTTCATTCAACATATCATAAACTATTTACAGAACATTGGTGAAAACTAAAACTTTAACCAACATACCATCATTGTCCATGTGTTTACATCTGGAAGTTAAGAACTCAGGCTTCCTGGATTCCTGACACAGTTCTGCCCCAGGAAAAAAATGTGGAATTTATAAATGGTGAAATAATAATGAGGGACATCAAAGTGAACACTTTGAAGTGCAAGTATAGCTACATCTCTGTCATCTTTGTGGACTATATCAGGGAGAGGTCCTTGTTCTCTGAGCCACTTGGTATGGTGAAAATCACACTAAGGCTATCACCACCAGCACGTCTTTCTGGACAATGTCAACCATAGTACAGCATTGTGTCATTTTGCTTGGAAAAACAGAATACAGAGCAGATTAACAAAGAAGAACATATCTTTTTTGTTGACTTTAAGTCTATTGCCCAGTTCTCATCTATTCAAGCAGTCATACTTATGCATGGAAAAGTAAAATAATAATTAGCACAATATTTTTAGGTTTTTGCATATGCTATAAGTTACTTTTATTCATCGCTGGGGGAAAAAAAAGACTTCTAGCCACAGAATTTGGGGTTATTTTCTTCCTCTCCTAGTTAACAGTCTTTAACTGTTTTTATCAGTCCTCATATTATTTGTCCGGCCAACATACTATCTTAGAAGTATTCAGGGACCTTGTTTTTAATTTTCATTTCCAAGCAATCAGATGTATTTGCCCTCTATATGTGATAGCTCCCTTGATTACAGACTGTCTGGTCAAGTTTTTCTCTGACACTCCATGAGAGTACTGTAGAGACAGCATTGTTTCTGCTTGCTAAACATCTGTTTAGCCATGAAAAGATATTGCCTGGGAAATGAATAAGGCATGAATCTGTTTTTATATCCCCATATAAAACAAATATGAAATAAATCAAATTATTGTTTAATATACTTAATTATCTTTTAATGTGTCTCAAGTCACATAGCATATGTCCTGTAAAAAGCACTTGGTTTGGTCCTCTGAACACGTCATGTACATGATAATGATGAGAGATGGCACAACACGTTCTTGCCAGAGTCAGAATCCACTGGAAAAAATGAGTTCCAAAATAGAGTCCTGCTCTAAAAACAGTTTGTACAGGCATATTTCATTTTGAAAAGGGTGCATTAATTAGAAATTCCTTTCTCTGAATACAGTGAATGATCTTTTATGATTAATATTTGTCATAGAATCTTTTAGATTGAACAGGACCTCCTGAGCTCACCCAAAGCATGGTCAGCTAGAGCAGGTTGCAAGGGGCCTTGGTTCAGTCTCCTTTGATTATCTCTAAGGATGCATATTTCACAGCCCATCTGGGCAAACCTACTCTACCACCTTAATTGCACAGAAGTTTTTTCTTATGTTTAACTTGCATTTCCTGCATCATGATTTGTGCCTGTTACCTCTCATCCTGTCACTGTGCACCACTGACATCTGGCTGTAATTTTCAAAGGGACTTAATTCTAATAATAGTTTACACAGGAAAAAAACTAATTTTTTTTTAAAGTATTTGCAGTCCTAAAAAAAAGTGCAAAAAGTGCCACTTAATCCAGTGTGTGTGTTCTCCACAACTGAATTCTTGGTTTTGGTGAGCACTGACTTTCGGAATGCGATAAAGCACTTGTCAGTAATAAATTCATTAAAGGACTTTGAAAACTAAAAGAAATAGCAGAGTATTTGTAAATAAATAAATAGTATTTACTTGTCTCTAGACAAAAATGTGGCACCATCCAAATTATTTTGTGGTCTAATAACACTGAGATCAGCGAATTTCCGTTACATAAGTACACAGTCATTAAAATCTAGATTATGGGCATCACTAACTATATATACTTTTACTTTGCCTATATATACTTACACTCACAAATTTATGTATCTACACATGTAATGTCACGCATTCAGTTGGGCAACATTTGCATTGACTAAGCTCTCCACTTTTAACGAGCCTGATATAAGGAACCTGTTAAATGTCTACAATATGTTCACCTTTCACAGTGCATATTAAAATCAAACACACTCTCACAGCTACTTCATTGCAAACACACAGGCAAAGAAATGAAATCTTTAAAGGAGCGAACTCATCTGAAGGTGATGATTGAAAAACATTTTCACATCTCAAGAAAGAAGGATTTGAACAGTGCTTGTCACAGCCATCCTGTCAGGCCTTCATGCACTCCAGGTAACACCTTTGGTACAGTGTCTTCAAGCATCAGAGTGAACTTTTGCCATTGATTCTACTGCAAAATTAGATTAATGCATTGGACTCATGGGCTGTTGTATTCAAATGATAATTTTTGCTTGCTTCTTGCTATTCACCGGGAAATAACCAGCTCCATATGACTCATCATATTGTGGGAGTTCAATGCCAAGCCTGCTTGCACACAAAAGAAAATTACATAATTATACTAAATTTTGCAAATCAAAAACTTCTTTGTAATTGCCTTAAGATTATTTTATATTCCATTTTCAGAAGACGCTTCCCTGTGTAGCTATTTAGCAGGAACATTTATTATAAAATTTAATTATACTTTCTTAAAGAATTAAACAGGTTTTTTTGGTTCTTTCTGATTTTTTTTTAACCAAAGAATATCTCTGTTTTACACTTTTCTGAATTTTGGGGTTATGTTTTGGTTTTGCTCATATGCTGATTAAGGAAATGTAATTTATTTTTACTGTACATGTATCTGATCTGTGCTTCACATTTTATTGAAAAGATACACGATTGGGCAAAAAAACCACAAACAAACGAGCATTGCTGTTCTTAACAGTCTCTGAACTAATTTTAACTTCAGGAAAATATTTTAAAATTAATAAGGAATGGATAAATTACTGAAACCTTTTAAATAACATTATTTCAACCTACAGATGAAAACAGACAGGACTTTCAAAGCACCATCTCATTGGAGGAAAGAAGGGCTAGGAAGAAAATTGATTAAAAAACATTTTTCCACTTTCTGACATTTATTTTTGTGGGTCTCCTTGGAGTCCAACACTGCCAGTCCAGCCATCAGCAGCTATTTCTGATGTGTTGGTTCCTAACTTAGCTACAGACTGTCACTTTAATCTCTAGAGATTGTTATCACCTAGGACGACTGAACTGGTAAAAGGGGGAGAAAGAAACCAAGAAAATCCCTTCTAATTATTGTTATGTCAATTTGGAGACTGACTGGAAGCATAAAAAATCTATCTTTATTTCTTACAATGGAGTTGAAACAAAAAAAATCTCAACTCCTTGAACCATGGCTGGCTCTGGTTCCTGAGAACGCTGGTTCCACCAAACAGGATTTCTAGACTGCATGCATGTGGGGAGAGGTAACAAAGGACTTCTCATAATTTAATGATAACTGGTCACAAAGTTCTTTTTAGCCAGTTCTAGTGCTTTCAGAAAATTGGATTTTGATGAGGTTTGTGCACCTTAATTTCCTCTCCCTATGCATTTCCTACAAAGGACTATTACATAAAATACTGACTGAAAGCTAACCCACACTCTGCATACTTCAAGATATTTTATTGCCTTTGTAAACATTAGACATTCTGCTTATATTCACCACCTACTAACAGGACGAGACAGAAAATAAAATACGTGCTGTGAAACTCCCTGATATTTTCCCCTGTCTCTGGCACTTTCCTCTGACTTTCTCCGAATGTTCTGCAAAGCACCTCTCTCTTTCTCGCTTTTCCCCTTTACCTCCATCCATTGAAAGCAGAGAAAGGGAATAGAACTCTTAGCCTAATACTGCGTAGGTGACAAAACATTTATTTTCCCTCTACCTTGGGAACAATTCTGAGACACTTCTCATAGGTGCTTGACAGACCCAAAGCTCCTCCCGCCTGAATCCTGGCTGAATTCCATTCTCATAATTACATTCCACCTACCTACACTTCTCCCTTTAGTTCCAGTGGGATAGTGTGCCATTTTCTGAGCGCTGTTACTTTGCTTACAAACTCCCACTGAAACTAAAGGCAGGGAGGATTTGGTTCACTGATCTACAAACATTATATACAATGAGCCAATTGTTCAGTAAAGCCAGTGAAACTATTTCCACAGACCTAGGCTGGAATACCGAATCAAAAGCTGTTGCTGACCAATTAACATACTGGTCTGTGGCAGCATTTAAGTTCCTGTTCTGCATGATTCAGAGTGGTGTGGAATGGAAATCTTTTGCTATGGAATCTGGAACTCATAAGCCAATGCTCAACATAAACTTTGCAATAAGTCTTCCTTCTCTCTGAAAACAATTAAGTGGCTCCATTTTTTTTTTCAGTGTGGAATTAAAAGTTTCCAAAACTTTGTTTTCCAGAAAAGAGAAATGTCAGTCACTAGTGGAATTTGCTTTTCAGGTCCTAATTTAAATCTCACTCTTGGATTCCTACTCTTCTAGAAGTTCCACACTTTCCTTTCTTTATTAACACCCTCCAGTCATCTGAATTTTCACTTGTACTTGAAAAATACTACTAAATATTTGCAATGCTCTAACTCCTGATCACTAGATACTCATGAAACCTAAAGGAAGATCAACCAGTTTAGACAGCAGAAGGACTGACATTTGCAAGATAAAAGCAGTTTAACATGAGTTAAATATGAACTATTAAGCAGTAAGATCGTGAAAACTTCCACGATCTTTTGGTGTTTAAAAATTAAAGCCAGAAGAGAGAATAATAATTACCAAGAGGAAATAAGGTGGCACCTTGATGCATATGAGAAGAGTGGATATAACTATAGATACGAAAAATTGATCTTGGAGAAAGAAAAATCATCAGAACTTGAGTAAAATGAGAAAAATCATATGAGGTAGGGTTAAGACAGACAGACAAAAGAAAGTTAAAAATAAGGACAGTAGAAGAGAAGGTAAACTGACAATCTCTTGCTTAGGGTTTCAGTTAATTATTTTCCTTCATCTTATGTCAGAATCATGTATTCAGCATTTTCTTTATTATATTCATCATAGTAAAGTTTGTGGTGTTTACATTTGCTGCTACGTTGACAGAGGAATGTTGTCAGTAATTTGCTTTGGTTGCTCAATGATTGCCAGGCTGTTGGGATATACACTCACACAGAACATATTTGTTGGCCTACTGAGTAGGAGGAATGGAGAGAGAAGAAAAAAATCAGCGTGGGCATGGTGACCTCCACTGTGAATTTTACCAAGTGACTTAACGGTTGCTGTGAATTTGGGTAACTCTCATGGTCTTTTAGAAACAGTGTGATAGACCTGATGGCTATTCACCGCACACACCCAAATGACACACCTTCCTCTGTGGTATCCTCCCAAGAAAGCACTTGGACACATGCTGAGTGCTGAGTGTAGAGCTGGCTTGACCTGATGGCTAATAACATGAAATTGGGAGCCAGAAAAGCCTGTCTTAATTCTTTTTTTCCTCCACCAATGCTTATGCCATAGGGAAAGTCACTTCACTTCGCTAAGAACCTCCTGTACTGCCAAGGAAAAAAAACAAAAAAAAGCTTTCCAGAACAGATTCAGAGGTCCCAGCGACTTTAAAAGATGAAGACAAGGTCTTGTCTACTACTTTGAAACTGTAAGAGCTAACAAAAGATGGATACGTGGGGTTTTATGTACTTCAACAAATGAATAAAATGCATATTACAGTCATTTGTGAGTGTGTGGAAACAGTTATGCTTCTAGGGAAAAAAAGCATAAAGCACCAAATTCTGATCTTTCTGATCTTAGGGACATGTTATCAGTACGAGACCAAAAACAAGGACAATTACAATATTTATCCATGTTCACTAGCGATATACCATAAATTCAGTAGCTGGTAAATACCTTATATCAGAAGTCAGAGAAACCAAAGATTTTCTGTCAAGCTGGGACTGAGAATTGCCATTAGACTTTCTCCTGTAGAATTTCTTGCAGTTCCTCTGACGGTCGCTCTGTGTGGAAGGACAGGCAACAGCTCCTATTTTTCCTGGACACTGCTGAACCTCCTACAGCAGTCTAGCTCACTTGCTGTTATTAATAACATTGGCATCTGCTGTACCTGATCTCTGATGATTTTGCCTAGTGCTAATATTTTCCTTTTCCTTTGAATTATTGCAGACGTTTGCTGATTATATGCAAACTGCAGCTGCCTTTTAAACAAGCTACAAATTTATCGGAAAACGCACTGGACATCAGAAGGAAATTTCACTAGGAGCAAATTTTCCAGATGATGAAGAGACAGAATGCTAAAACCTAATTTACTTTTTGTGTGAGGAAGAAGGGTTATACTCCTCTGGGCCTTTATTCCTCTGCATGCCACTTTGCAAATGAAACACACCGCATGAGTACTGTATGAAGAAAAGCAGCATGAATACTAAGTTAGTCTTGAGTTGCACAGGAATATAAAATGCATTGGTTCTAGTTAAAATCAATTTCACATTGGAAATAAGTATTGGATTCACTTTCTCTCTCTCCCCAAAACACTTAGACAGATGGAAAACACCACTGTAGCTGCTGTATATTAAAGTGATAAATATACAATTGAGCAATTCAGAAATCTTGTTGGTAGTTTCAGTAAAACCCATTTTCCTTGTTTTGCTGGAAAGGGATACAGCCCCCAGAATGAATTCAGAGAGTTAGTCTGTGTTGATTCAACAAATGAGCAATTCCATCCCTCCACCCTCAGTACTAACAAGATATGGTTGGAGCAGAGTAATTTCCAGAATTTCAGAGTCACTAGTTACTATGGAATTATCAAATTAAAGGAGGAGGAGAAGAAATGGAATAGTAGCCATTCATGGATTTAATCCCATTTATGTTGAGAGCACAGGGGTTTTTTTTTTACAAATTTTTAATTTTTCCTTTTCAGAAAAAGTTTAGGAAGGAAAGGGACTAAATGAAACTACAGAAACAAAATTTTGTATACTGCTGTAATAAATGTAGCAGCTGCTGGATTCTTCATGCCTCCTTTTACATTAAGTTAGAATAAATTACTCATCTAAAATTTTTTAGTCATTACTGACTTTAAGTAAAGATACTGATGAGTATTGATGAGATTAGGTACACTAACAGAACCCAACAATCACAATCTTTTGAAGACCCAAATGATTTTCAATATCTTAACCCTGTAAAATTAATTCAAGTATTTTTCACCTGTGAAATTCGAGGAACTATACTACTTGACAAAGATCTTTGAGCTTTTCATATGGACTTCTTCACAGTCTGTGTGTAACTGAAAGGTACAAAATTTCTGCTATATTATAAGATATTCAGTAGTATTTAAAGAAGGTGTATTGATGGTACTGATTCTTGTCACCTACAAAGGGCAGGATTACTCAATCTAGGGCTGTAAAACTGACTTTTAATTGCATTTCCTCAGTACTTCTTAGGCAGCATCAACTATACCCCTTATCAACCTATTTTAACAAAACAAAAGTACAAGCGTTATCATTAGATTGATTGATATTATTGGTCTATTACGACTTGATCAATTGAGAAGGATTGGTAAATCATAACTTCCCTTGATCCACTTTCATTATATTCTAATGATATACTTAAGGTATAGACTAAATGTATTGGCTGGGCATTTTGCTTCAACATCAATCAACTTTCCAGCTGACTTGACAATAAAGTTAATCTGGTTTTGAAGTGCCAGGTTTCAGATCAAAAATACTGTGGTAGATTGATACTATTTCACTCAGCTGATTCAAATAAACATTTGACTAATTATTTCACACTTGCCTTTTTTTGTTTGTTTGCTTGTGCCAGTAGAGGTTAGTCTGATAGATGTGCAAGCATGTAAACTTGTACTGCTAGGTATTCCGATAATTAATAGATCTGATCTCACAACTGTGGAAACAGAGCCTGAATCAGAGGGGAAGAAAAGTGCTTCTGCTAGGTACAACTTTCTAACATTTTAGTTTCTTTACCTTTCGGACTCTGGGGCAGGCAAAATAGCTTTGAAATTTAACAGAAATGCAATTAACAAATTAATTAACAAATAAATTACCTCATTGAGTTAATGAACAAGGGAGAATAAAGGTCATATGCAAACCAATATGAACTGAAAGACCTTATTTGCAGATGTTGTGCAGCCACAGGGTGACTCATTAGATATTCAGACATGGGAACACCTACAGACATGGCAACTGAACTGGAAGACTTTTTTCCTAGGCTACTTTGGGTGGGTAAATAGCCACCAAAGTTCATCACAGACCTCCTCAGAAGTCTAAGATACATCTGTGAAATCGCAGAGGTGTTTGACAGGAGATGCATGCTCCGGTATTTCAGGCTTGGACTGAATGCTGTTAAGGAAACATCTGGTGAATATTTTCTGCAAAGCTACTTAGGTCTGAGTTGTGAAACATCAAGAATGAAAAATTGTAAGACCTTGGAAGTGAGGAAAAAATGAACTTACAAGATGCAAATTGAAACAGACTTGTGGATGAAACTAGGACACAAAGCTTGGAAAGAACATTCTCCAGCCCAAGAAATCTCCTGCCTACTGCCAGCTACTGCAGATAGGAAACACCCACTGTGTTGGTGAACACAGCGAACGACAGCACGGGTACATTGATGACACTGGAGTACATTAACACAGCAGGTGCTGTGCAGTGAAGGAATGAAATATTGTAAGAGCCTTCGCTCAGCAGAATCTGTTGCTTCTCCACCTCCCAGCTGTTTTTCTCTTTCACTGCGGATGTTGGAGGACTGCACAATCTGGTTTAAAGTATGGTAAAAGCAATTATCTTTCTATTGTAATTCCTATTTTCTTTTGTATCCTCTGTGAGGCTTCTGCAAATCCATCTTCTACTTCTCTGGTGCATTGTATAAATCGCAGATATTTGCCCATAAAGACTAAATAATATTTCCTTGAATTTGCATGCAAACTGTTATGAGCTGAGATGACTCTTCTGTTCGGTTTTCTCCTTCTGCACTAGTACTGGCATTTTTGTATTATGTCATACTACACTTCTGCTGTAATCCCCATTTACCTTATTACCTAATCAAACTGCAGTTAATAACTACAACAAAACACTCATTTCTCTATCCTTTTGGTATACTTCTGATTCTTTATGTGAAATGCCACATTTTGCATATCTGTACAAAACTCTCCCATAGTTGAATTCTGAGCTTCAGAGCTTTATACTGTATGAAATGTCATTCTTCAGGGTTGAATACATTCTGATAAAATACAGAGATTTCTTTTCCCAGCTCCTCAAAATACATCCTATTCCCTGAAAAATCTCCAAAGCTTTCTGTAAATTATTCAATTTGTGATTACACATACTCCTTCAGCATAGGGAAAAGCGCTTGTTCAAACTAAGAATTAGCTGTCTGTTACCATTCCTTTCTCTCTCTGGATCTCAGACATACGCACACAGACCCACACAGTCCTCTACGCTTTTTAAAATGAAACCAATTTGTCTGCTATTCTCATGCAAGATATATCAGGAGAATAATGCTTCCAAGAGAACTGGGTGAAACTGCTTGAGAGATGTACAAGATTTGCTTGTCCAAGATTGGATTTTCTGTTTGGTGGATTTATATTTTTCCAGAATCCCCTGGTACGGAAATGATAACTTTGCTTTGCCTAGTTGAGCACAGTAAATAGTGTCCCTTGTACAATTCTCTTGGGGAAAGTTATTGAGATGAAGAAACATATTCATGTACACAAAGTATATCTGGTTAACATGGATTCAAAATTAAAAGAAATTGAATTCTAAATGCTCCTGTATCAAAAACATATCTATGAAAGCATCACAAGGGCAGGGAGAGACCTCAGAAAGGATAAGACAGTAGTCTAACAACAGGAAGAAAGAAGAGATATTGGGGGTGGGAATTGGGATGATCATAAACAAATAGTTGCAAGTTCTGCCTTAGTCCTTACATGCACTGAGCTTATTGTGTCTATCATTACAGCACCTGAGCGCCTTCAGACATCCTCTGGGACATTTTTAGAGCCTTAACTACATTTAAGTTAAAAGGTTAAAGTATAGTCTTTAGAGCAACTGAAAATTGATAAAAATCATTGCTGTTCTGTGTTTTCTCAGCCTAGGAGTTTACTTAGTTACCACCTCTTCAGTTATTTCTTACATACTGCTGAAAATACTTTACAAATATTCTTTGCAGAATAAGATCTAAAATCTGCCCTC
The DNA here is from genome assembly GCA_013400615.1 of Syrrhaptes paradoxus. NCBI lineage: Eukaryota > Metazoa > Chordata > Aves > Pterocliformes > Pteroclidae > Syrrhaptes > Syrrhaptes paradoxus. Next base: position 11,274 of record VZTO01007362.1, on the reverse strand, counting down.
CGTTACTCACTTCTGAGTTTAAGAATTCCAAAGCATAGGACAACAGATGTCTTACATTTGGGAAGGCATTAACGTTCTTGTCCCACTTGCATTTAGAATGTCATAAATCTAAGCCAGGAAACCCTGATTTAAATCCTTTGTATTTTTCTCAATGAAAAGTCTCATCATCAATCATTACAATAACGGTTGCTTTTACTCGGCAAGTCAAGCAATTTAAGGATATTGGACCTCGAGGCCTGGGTCTACACATGCATTAACTTTGTGAATAAAGGCACTTGTGTAACTGATGACTTGTACTGTACCTTTTGGGAAGTGTGTAGAATCTCCTTTCTTAGCATGCTTATTTCAAGCAGGAGAAGCCAGAGTATGTCGTCTTCTGTGGATTTTGCCTGTTTAAAATGTATCAGGCAGAACTTGTGATACTTTCTGTTTCTTGAAAATGAGTGCAGCCTGGCTCCATAACTACCGTATAGAAGTAATGTAAAACACAAATTATAACAGAAGATGTTAATTTTAAACCTCTCCAACTATACAAAGACAACATATTGTCAGGGAGAAGTAGAGTTGCATTTTGTGCATTGAGTTGCAGTCTGGACATAATGAATCTTTACCTGTTTAACTAGCATCAGTCTTACACTGTAATGATATTTGAAACAGCCTAAATATAGAGACTCCAAATGTATTGCCCTCCTTTCAGTTATTACACAAAGGCTGGCTTGGATTTGAATCCATTGTGCAAGAGTTTCACTCTACAAACACGATTCATTGTGTTACCACTGGGTCTTCTGCTTATCTCCTAAAGGATGTACTTTAAGATGTTTTTTCAGACAGGTGTTAAGAAAAGCCAAGCAGTACAAATGTTCACTTAATCTAGAATATTTGAAAAAATAGAGAACGTTTTAACTGAGGTTTCCAGTACTACCTTCTCCTGGCTGAGCTAAAACTTAGAAGTGATTATCATAATCATAACATGACACTTTTACCCTTTATTAATTCTGAAAGAAGAAAGGTGGAGAAAAAACCCCCCACACCTTTTTCATGTGTCCATGTGTGTTTATTCCTTAATACATAATAACTAACTTCCTCACAATCTTGTGTATTGAGTACCTCTGTTTGAACTTGACTTCAATCGAGCTATAATTGGGGTAAAACATCCTTTTCAAAGGCATTTACTTTGTCCTAAAAGTGATAAATTATAGAAGGATAGACAAGCAGAACAAAGACAGGAAGTCTTCAGAAGAAATTGCCAGACACCAGTTCCTATACATTTACATAAGAGCAGCTCATGTAGTACTAATATAGAATTCAGAGCTAAATCTCAGATTTAAAAGAGGTCACATATCATATGACAGATTTCTTGTAGAACATTCTTGATAACTTATTCATCAAGATGGTATCAACTAGGATATGACAGTGGGGAAGGGATGTAGCAACAGAAAGAGCAGGATGGGGAGAGATGTGGTAGAATTGTAATACACTGCTCAGTTTTTAGAACAAGAGGAGAATATTACTTGTAAGAGCCAAAACTAAAAATGAGAACTAAAAGCAGCTGAAATAATATAATAAAGGAAGCTAAATAAGATAGCATCATATCTGTATAACAATTATAGTTACAAAAACGAGGAGTAGAAGCAAAAAGCACCACAGTTGGAAAATACAACACAAAAGATAAAGTGAACTATAAAGCTGAGATTGAAGGGCACACAGCAAAAAGCACAAAAATGTGGAGAGAGCATAACATACATTTAGGACAAAATGTCAGCACAGAAGTACTTGAGAAAATATTCAGTAGTTCAGATGCAGGAAAAGGAAAGATGTTATGTTGCTGACATAAAATTGTTGAATGAAATATAAAGGAGAGGAATAAACAGTAAAACAGAATAGATATTTGCAGGAGCTAAATAAAGATGAAGAATGAAGATAAATAATGTACTCTCTATAAAAAAAAGTGATAAATTGATAGGGAGTTATGTTACAAAACAGGAAACTGAAGGATGACTTGCAGAAGTAAAATTAAATAAACCACAGAATATCAACAGCATAGACAGAAATTCTTAGGGTCACAAGCAATTAAAGAGTTACTAAAAAATAAATATGGTAATATCGTCTGTGGAAACAACAAATTAATTTTTGACTAAGAAAAATTATGACATTGCCATTTTGTTGTACGTCATTTCACCAGTTATCAATATTATTGTTTGCAATAAGAATTCTTAGCAGTTCTAGTTTTGAAACAGGCAACACAGAAGCATACAGAATTTGCTACTTATACTATTCAGAGGATTTATCTAAAAGCCTTTTAAAAATGAGGAAAATACACATTGAAAAATCTTACTTTAGTTCACTGAAGCTTACAGAAATATCTTCTGACTTCAGCAGAAACCAGGTTAGATGATCAGTAGAGACTCCCTGTTCCCTGTGGGAGTACTGACTGAGGGAAGGAACACATTTTTATTTTGCCCTCCCCAATAACCAAAGTCCAAGTCTAGTGGCTCTCAAGAAACAACTCACTCACTTGCTTATCCTTCAGTTGTTCACAACAATAACTTCAGCTAGCAGTTAGCTTGCAAGATGAGTATGGGGAGCCAGAATTACACAGCTTGCTTCCTAGAGAAATTGCAACAAATCTCTTTTTAAGCATGACTGTTGCATGCTCAAGTTCTGAATAAGATTTTTAAATACCAATTGAAAACACCTGAATGGTGTTTGCTTTACAGATGAAATAATTAAAAAAATCCAACCCTTAAGTTCAAGAAAAATCTTGCAGGTTTTTCTCCTTTTTTCGGAAATAGTACACTTTCAACAAAGACCCAATAATTTTTAAGTCCGAGAACAGAAATTGATTCAATTTCTGTCAAGGTGGATTTCAACAGCCATTGAGAGAAGATAGGAACTACTTCAGTAGTAGCTCTTCATGCCTCAGTTATAGGTCTATTCTATTTCTGCTATGTGTTTGAGCAGATAACACAACTTGACTGGATGGTCTGGAAAGCAACAAATTAAGTTCTGGCATAAACATGTTGGAAGCAATTGTTCTGTTACACACCCACACCAAGCAATGCCAATCAATCACCATTCAGACAATGAATCAAGGATACACTTTGGCACCAAAGCATTCTTGAAAAGAGAAATGTATTAACAGTTACCATCTCAGAACTAATCCTTTTTTTCCTCTCCATAACATATCTTGTCAGGTTTTTCTGTTGCAGCCCAGAAAGCTAACCGGATCCTGGACTGCATCAAATGCATGACCAGTAGGTCGAGCGAGGTGATCCTGCCCCTGCAGAATCTCGGTGAGACCCTACCTACAGGGCTGCGTCCAGCTCTGGGGTCCTCAGCACAGGAAGGACATGGACCTGTTGGAGAGGGTGCAGAGGAGGCCTTGAAGATGATCAGAGGGCTGGAGCAGGAAGCCAAAACTTGTAAAGCCATGACATTAGCTTGTCAAATGATTGTGTTAACTCACCAGCACAGAGATTATGTCCCATGAGAACAATCAACAAGATGGAGAATCTGTTCTTAGTCATGGCCCTTCTGCATTCCAAGAAGTTTATGTCCACCACCACCTAGATCAGAGGTAGTCAGAGAAAAAAAAAATAACTTCACTGGAATCACAGAAATTCTGAATTCTTCAAATTGTATTTTTAATGCCCTGCTGCAAAGTATCTTTTTGAGTGAACATTACAAAAAAAAAACTAGTCAGAGAAGACTGCCAGCTAAACACATTTTCAGATCCATGGAGAATTAAGCGTATGGAGAGAGATGCACACAGTCCCTTAGCTGCAATGGGACATCACAGATGAAAAACTGAAAGGTGCTAAACAAGTAGGGTGTGTTTCCAACTTCTTGCCTTTTCTAGTGGGGGACTAATGCAGGCAATTAAACACCCTTTATACATAGTCTTCAGTTAATCTGAGCAGAAACTGTATGCAGAATATGAGAGCAAAGTATGCCTAATTCCAAACAATACTATTAGCCTGAGCAGAAAGCTGTTTTAACAGCCAAACTGATATTTTTACAGTTTAAAATACAGCTTTGGTTAAAAAAAGGTACAAAAAAAACATTTTAAAAACCCACATGGAACACATCACCTTTCCTAGGGTAAGTGAATATAAAATCCTGCAGTTTTACTGACAAAAAAAGTTGCATATGAAGTAAATAAAGGAAAGCAAGATATTAAACTAACTTAAGATTATTTTAGAAAAAGACAACAGATTCAAATGAAAGCTTTTTGAGAAGAGACTGATTAGCAAACCTTTCATTAGTACATACAAGTAAACTATTTATTAGTAGAATGTGGTATCATGTAGCTCTTTTTTCCTAAAAATAGCATGCTCCTTAACACCACGTCAAAAGGTAAAACCTTGTGATACGTCTCTAGAAATGTAAAAAGAATTCTGCACACTAAGGAAACAAAATCATGACTCCTTATGTGAGAAACATGTCTGCGTCAGCAGAGCATACCAGCATGGAAACTCCTTTTTATAGAGAGGTGTAAGAAATATTAAGCAGGATTTTAAGAATCTCTGTAGGAAGGAATTCCTTCCTTATTTGTCCTTCCATAGTTGTCCATGCCTGTCAATGTGACAGGTCCTCTCCACAATCCGCAATGCCCTGGGTAAGGAGGGTTATATTGCAAATCAGGAAGGGTAAAGGTACACCAAGAGGTAACACAACTATCAGAACTTCTCATTTGATCAGCTTGTAGAGGATAAACTACCTTCAGCAGGAGGAATATTCTAAAGCAGTATGTCTTCATATTGCTTGCTTGTATTTTGTGTTAGTATTAGACAAAAACATGAAAGAAACATGGAAACATTTTCCTTAGCTGCAGGGATGAGGTCAGTGTCATTGCTCAGTACACCTTCCTCTGAGACTGGTGGTACCAGGGATACAAATGGTGTGTTCATCAACTCCTGTCTAAATTACTCTTAGCACTTTCGATATTCCTGGGGAGCTTCAGTCCAAGCGCTTCCACACTTTTTATTATTTGAAGTTTTGCACTGATAGCAGGAAGCCACTGTAAACTTGGAGATGAGAGATCAAATCAAAACTTCTGTGTTTCAGCTTTGTCCTAAAAACCATAGCTGTGTATTCTCCAATACAATTAAACTCATAACAAGACACGATCAAATCCTCTGGACAATAATGTTAGGGAGTAGATGGGCAGCTCTTTTTAGATAACAGAGTTTGAAATACATGAATGTGATTAATAAGTTCACAAATTGTCTATACCTGAACTGGCCATGGCCAGTTCATTCCGCTGTCTGCTAACGTGCAAACCGTTCCTGTGTTGCAGAGACAGGAGATCAGGAACAAAGTTCAGGCAGCTGGTGCTGAGGGCTGTGTGGGGACTCAAAATGAGTGCTTCCCAGGAGAAGTGGATGAGCTTGGGTACTGTGAAAAGTTTCCAATCCATGTTCTACTTCTCATACTGAAGCAAGGCCAGCTTTTAAGCAAAAGCAATTGGATGCAACGTGCTGGTCAAGCAGATACCATGAATATAAACAAGGGATAGACCAGGGTTGCTAAATGACTACTCTTCCTTTTGATTAAAATTTCTGGATTGTTATACTGGCATTTCCAGTGACGTGGAATAACATATTTGAATTTGATCAGCCAACTAACCGAACAAACCTCTAGTCCACTGGCAGCTGACAAATAGCATCCTGCCTTCCCAACCCCCAGGGTTTTCTGTCTTCCTGGAAAGAAAAATGAAAGCACATCAGGGCAATCAGCTACTTGATTTCTACTGAAAATATCAACAGTCATGCACTCTCAAAAAAACAAACAAACCCACTGATTCTGTGAAACCCGCATTTTCAGTTAGGAAATCCCTTCCCTAGAAACAGCTCCAGAAACCCAAAACTGATTCTGAGAAATCTCCATTTTCTGTTAGAAAATTGCTTCCCTAGAAACAACTTCAGTATCAGTCCCTCTCCCTATTCCAATTCTGTTTCACATGTCACAGCACAGTGGGAAGTTATAGCTGAGGATGTATTAATCTAGATATTTTTTCCCATAAAGGAACTAAAATATATCTGGACTGATTTTTATGAAATTGAAAAATATTTAATTTGCTCTGAAACCAACCATCCTCAATAGCAGTGAAAAATGAGCTTATTTACTAAGATAGTAAGCAACAAGTTTGCACCTTGTTGGGTAGGACTCCAGTTTTATTTTCTCCTCCAACAGGTAAAAATTATTTTCTTGGTTGATAGACAAGAACTCACAAGATGTCCTGTAATTTAATTAATCTTTTTGGTTCTCTATTAACAATCCAAAAATAGGTGTGTTGGCATAACCTTGCAATAACTCACAAAACTCCATCAGTAATGGGTTTCCTATATTCTCCAAAAACTATAAAGTCAAAACCCATGATCAGGAGGAAGCAAATAAGCTCACACCTTGGCTTCAAAATCCAAAAGTCTTTCAGATTCTTCAAAAGAATCCCATGTTCTCCAGACTTCTCAGCACCTAAAATCTTTTCCCAGGTTTTCAAAATAATCAAACCGTGCAAGTAAGGTAGTGAATTTCTTTGTACCTTTCAGCCATTTTTATCTGTAGTTTTATAATACCTTTTCTGTGTCTTTGTTGTAATTATTAATAAGATCTGTGCAAAAGTTCACTTGTAGTTTGCTCATACAGAAAGACGTTTTATTGAATTAATGAGATTAAGATTCTTTGGTTTGGAATACTTGTCGTAATTAGACTTAATATAAGAATTTTCCCAGGTGATCAGAGGTGTGAAAGGTATCTTATAATTAAGACCTAGATAACCCCACACTGTCTGTACTTTTCAGCTGCTCAGTAACACATCAATAGATTATATAGGCTGCTTAACTGTTTGTGTGTGAGTACCTTATTGCAACAAAAAAAGAGGCAGAAATACATTGCATTTCTTATCAAGAAATCCTATTTCAAATAATTTTTTCTTATGATGCTCTATCATCAAATTTAGTGAACAAAGAAAATTGATCCAGAGATAGTACCTCTGCTATTACCACCAACTAGAATCTTTCTCTTTTAAATCCAAAGGATGGCTGACACTTAATCACTGACAAATTCTTGCGTTTTTTTAAACATACTCTCAACAAAGCTTTTAAAATTATACACTGATAAGCTGATCTTTGACTTGGCAAAATGTCCAGCAGCTTTTTATTCAGAAGGATTCAAAATGCAGCACACCGTGAAATGTGCAGCAATAAGTTGTCATTTCCATAGTGATACCAATTGTCTAAAAAGCAGTTATTTATTGTAGCCATTTAACGTTTAGTCACTGTAGGAAGTGCAGGACTAGTATCCCTCCCTTTACAGATTAATATCTTAGTTTTGGGAAGAAATTTGGGGTACATTCCATTGATGTCCAATTACATGAAAAGAGGTTGATGTGACTAGGGATGCCTAAAATGCATTGATTTATGTGCCATCAACCACTTCTGCACTAATTTCTGGTACTATGTGGACTAGCTTGAGCAGTGTGAAACCAAATATTTAAACTCTTCCACTAATATTTATAGACAAAATGTCATTTTTCATAAATATTGATTCCATTTCACTTATTTTTATATGTAGTGTAAATACCCAAAACACATAAAATTCCCAGAGCTATGTTCTGCTGGGTAGGTATCAAAATAGAAATGCTTCTCTCAGATCTTCAGTTGCTACGGATTGTGAATACTTTAACCTACAGGGAAGGATACAGACATAAATTCCAAAGTAAGCTTTGAGTTTCTTCCTTCCAAAAATCTGTGACTTTTAAAACACAGGTGAGAGTTCTACTCCTCAGCGGACAGTAATTCTGTCTTGCGATATACAGAGATGCAAGCTGCATTATGAAGCATCTAGTTAACAACAAACACAACTCTAGATGCTCTCAATTTCATAAAAGGTTACCCAGAAATGGTAAATCACACTGGTTGTATGCTAGAATGGATGAATAAAAATCCCCAAAATTTTCAGTTTCTTTTAATAAAGAAAAAAATATTTTGGAACAAAAAAAAAAAAAAACCACTAACCCAGACCCACCACAACCCTGTGTCCTTGGTTTCCTTTAGAACATAATAATAGCTATTTCTTCACAAGGGTATAGTGTTTACTAAGAAATCTGCTCCTAGGGTAAGTTATTATTACTTCAGCAGTCTCCAGGCTCCAAAAGCAATGAAAACAGTTTCAAAAATGCAGGACGCTCATGAAATGGAGAAACGGATGATGAATTTGTGCTACTTACTGCAGCTTGTCAATTGTTTGCTTTTCATCATAAACTGAAAAGACTGCACAGACCAGCCGCTTGGAAGCAGGGCCAGTCTGAGGACGAGGTAAAAGAGGAGGCTGCTGAACCTAGCAGGAAATAAATAACAGCAAAAGAAGCAACTCCGGTAGCGTGGAACATCTATTTTTCATCTGCAGTAATCTGTTGACTAGCAAGAGCTGATGAATCCAATTTTGAGAGTATTTTACAGTGAGTTAAGAAGTTTACAGAGGAATATCAGTAAAAATATTCTTTCCTGTTCTAGAAATAAGCTAAAGTCATCACTGGGAATCTGTTGTCTTTGATAACCCAACTAGAGTCAAATAAATCAATGGTCAGCATCACACTAACAGCTGGAAATGAGAATGTTGAAATTTCTTACGGCAAAGGTCTGCTTCACTCAGATTGTACAGGAGAAGCAGCAGAAGAAATGAAAGGGAGAGGCTCTAGGTCACTGCAGGTGATGTGGAGTATGGGGAAAGGTCTTTCTCACCCAAAAAGCACAGCTGAGACCTGAAATGCTCAGCAGATAATCCCTCCAGTGCACCAAAATCACATCTCCTCTGGCAGTCACTGAAAAGAGTAACACACAAGCTGGTTTGATCACCAGCATTTTGCAGTGGCCTAAATTTGTTTTAAACGAAATTCATCTCATGGGATCACAGGTGGGACAGTTACAGGTGGGTTGTTTGGTTTTTTTAAGCTGATCAGTATATATAGCACAAAAGTGTGGAAATTTGTTCTATTAACAACACAAATACAGGAAAAATGTTTATACATTCACTGGATCTCTCTCTGGTTTTGTGCCAGCTTTCTAAAAATTTGTGCCATAGGACTGAAACTTCCACCAATGTTGTTCATAATAAAACTCTAAGTTTATTAATTTTGAGAGTGATGTGATGGTAACTAAATTGAAAAGTTTTGTTCATAAATGCTGACTTGTCAAGTAAGGAAACAAATCTTTTTAAATAAGAAATTAATCACTCAGAATTGCAATGTATAATAAAATAAAAACTCACTTCACTACTACTCTGATTTCTTATTATGAGCTACAATTTATGCTACATTACAAATCCTCCTAAAGGTAATAAATTTGACATAACAAAAAATTAATAAAAATCCAATTACATTTAATTTGATTAAATTAGAATGGACTTTTGCTGTAATTTCATTTAAGTCAAGATATTTGCAGCAAAATTACTAATACCTAAAAGAACCCCACAAATAAATGTTATAGGCTTTATCAACTGTCTACCTTCCTCTCCACTGTCAGAGAGATGGGAATGGAAATCTCATGTTCTGGGCCAAACTCTGCCATAGGCAGCCACGTTCTGTGCTCTGCTGACCTGAATCAATGTTACTTACATCTGGAGTTTTAAAGGCAGAGAAGAAATAGGGCACAGGGAGGGCAGAGTATTCTGCAACTCACCATTTCTCTGAAAACATACGGGAATCTCACTGCTAGTTCTCTGAAAATGAAAAAGAACCTCCCTGCTTGTCTCATCACATTTACCCTAAAAGAATTCCCAATTCACACTAGTAAAACTTTTTCCTTTTCAGAAAAGGAGTTTTGTTCTGGCATAAGCCTGGGACAGATGTTCTGTTCACTGTTGATATTGCTGATCTTAATTTGTGTGGGATGGGATGGTCATGCTCCATATTGCCCGAGTAAGGAGTTAAATCTTCAACCTGATGGAGGACCATGGCCGAAAATCTACTTCAAATTAACTCCTCCGGTGTGTTTTTCAATTAAAAAAAAAAATTAGCAATTTAAGCTAGCCTGGCTACCCAAACTCAATGCTTTCAACAGGAAGAACTTTTTAGAATGCTGTTTTTCTCTTTTTGCCAACAAAGGTGACTTTGTAAATTCTCTGATGCTTATACACAAAACAGATTCCTCTGAGGAGATCTGATGGGTCCCTCTTGAAGTGTTTAGCTAATCATGCCTTCTCACTTGGTTCACTGAAAACACTCAGCCAGTCAAAGGAACTTTACCTTGTGTCAAAAACTTTTTGCATAGGTACCACTGGTAGGACGAAATGGTAATTAGTTTCCATGGTTGACCACCAAGCAGTCTTTTCAACTACCAATTCCTCATCCAGCTGGAGGCCTGGGATTTTCTGTCTGTTCTGTATGAGAAACAGAGCTAAGCATTTAAAATATCTACAGAACAACCTGAGCACAGCTCTGCTCCCTTTACTTGCCTTTCTTCCCACCTTTCAGTGGTGCAGAATCGACTTTTAAAACACCATCACAAACCAGTCATTAAAAGAAAACCAAATCAAGTTTTGAGAAAGAACAGCCAATATTTTTATACAGAACATACAAAAAAGTGCTCGACAGAGAAAAGGTTTAGGCAGATTTTTTAAATTAACAGCAGTGGTAAGACTTTAAAGATTTATTCACCTCAATGACTCAGTATCTCATGTTTTTTTTCCTCATTTTTTTCTGTGCCATGATAAATCAGGCTGTGAAATAAGCTTGGTTAAAGTAGCAAAAACATTATGATTTCACATTTAGCAGCATAAAAATTGCCTTATGTTCAAATTCATGCTTCTCATTAAGGTTCCCAGATACATTCCACAGAATGGCAGTTTATTATCAGAAGAGAAAAATGCTTCCTACGGGCAAACTAAGGCTTGCCATCACAAGCTGTGATGAGCATGAGTTGACAAGACATCAGAACATGAAAAAAATTTTGGTTTTGTAGTTGGAATTTACTAAATTTTGTGGCAATCAGATGAAATTATATCCAAATTAATTTAAACAAAAAGTCTTTGGTAATTGTCAGAACTTTTCAACTCGAATATATGTAAGCAATCTCCAGTAAAACTCCATTGATCAAGTAGTGAGACAATTTGTACACAAAATTAAAATCTGAGTGTGTTAATGAGGCTGTATCAGATATTAGTCAAGTTCAATGGCAAAATGGAAAAATTCCAGTTAATATTTACTTTAGATTAGAATGGAATGTCAGTTTCATATTTTAAAGAAATGCCTGGAAATCTGAGAAAAATCTGAAA
>VZTO01007359.1:221650-246318 GCA_013400615.1 Syrrhaptes paradoxus | reverse complement strand
CTTTAGTTCTTCCCTCTTCCTCAGAGGAACCCTGTCTGCTTGCTGGGCTCCTAGGGCCGCCTTGGGAGGCTTCTGCACCCGGCAAAACTTCAGCGTCCCACTACATGAGCCACATGTGGTGCGCCTGACTTGCATACGGTCTGTGGGCGGAGAGCGTGCTCTCCCCCCTCCCGGCGAAAATTTAAGGACTGGGGGAGGGGTGGTGAACGTGGTTGCCTTGGCAACTCCCATGCCACGTCAGCCTCTCAAGGGAGAGCTGTTGGTGGGAGTCGGGTTATTCTGCTGCCTTGGGGTTTTCCTGTCAAAGGAATCTCCCGAAAAACCTCCCTGTACCTCACGATCAGTTGGTCTGGCGGAGCTGTGTCGGCTCCAAAGAAGCTGATCTCGGCAACTATTTTCAATATTAGTGTTGTTTAGTTATTAAATTGTCCTTATCTCAACTCACGAGTCCTCCTTTCCATTTACCCTTTTAACTCTCTCCCCTATCACTGGGTGGGGGTGGGAATTGTGTGAGTGGGTGTGTGTGGTTTGGCCCTCAGCCAAGGGCTAACCCATCACAACCCTCTAGGAAATCTTTCCCTGAGAAAAAGGGGACTGAAACCAATGGCAGACAAAAAAATAGGCAACTGACGACATTTTTAGTATTCAGTTGTCCAAACATGGAAATGGTTTGATGACAGTTAAATGTGTTACAAATGAGCAGCTCTCCAGTGTATTTGACCCAGATTAACAGTCTCCACCTTGCTAGTACTGATGCGAAGGTGAAACAGTGGTAATACTGGGAGAGAAACTGCAGGGAAAAGGTTTATATAGACAGGGCCTCAGATAGCTGGGAAGGAACGAGGTATCCGGCACTTACAGCAAGTCTGCCCACACACATATTAGTCATTTCAAAGTCTGAAATCTCTAATTCTTACTACTTCTGCCATAATCAATATGGGAATGAGAGGTGTTCATCAAGGTCTAAAAAAGATCTCTTCCCCTAACTCCTTCACTCTGGGGACTGACAATAGCATTGCGCAAAAAAACACTGTCAGGAAAACACTGTCGTGGTGATCAGTAATAGCCGCATCTTGGCTTATTCTTACAGGCCCTCCCAGACTTGTAAATGCCCCAAACGTCCCATCCTGTTAATTATCTTTGTCAGAGGATGACGAATTTACACTTCACAGGTTGGTCTAACTGTCACTATTCCTATAAAATAATAGTTCCCATACAGCCAATGGCTGCAATAATGCAGGATGGACAATAAGCACCAGAGTACTCTGCACTGTGTAGATTGTGACTTACTTGCCTACTTCAGCATTATTTCCCAAAACACGTAGCTGTAATATCTTCAAAACCACTACACAAACATGGCTGGAAACTTCTAACTTTTTAAAATGGTTGTCATTTTGCAGTGTCCGTAATCTGAGAACTTAAATATAGTGGGACACAAATGTCACAACATGTCTGTAAAGCAAAAATTTGATGCCTTTTGCAGAGAGATAAATTTTGAACCAGACATGCCCACATCAGATTGTGAATCACTGGCAAAAATTCTTGATCCTCCTGTACGAGCAGTTAACCAGAAAGGCAAGGTACTGCTGCTGTGGTGCATTTCCAGTGGTTCAAACATTTCCTCCTAACTCCTTCCATGCATGACCTGCTCAACATCCTAATGTTTAGGTGACAGAGAAGCTCAGTGAGAAGACTCAGCAAGATATCTTGAAAGAGACTTTTTTTGTGTTATCATACAGTGCTAGCATTGAACTCCGTGTTGTCATGGAAATCCTCTCTTTCCCCAAGACAGTTAAAGTAAACAGCCATCCCTCTGCCTTTCCTCAGTTTTCATGAATGACAGCTTAACTGCCACAGTCACCACTTATCCGCAGGTGGTTTAGGCAGTTTAGGGGGTACTTCTCATATTTTTTCACTTAAGTCTGGAATAGAGGTCAAGGCATTCCTCTCTAATCATTGACCTTCCTTCCCTTCAATTTATTTTCTATGCCAGCTGCTACGAAAAAAAAAAAGTGGTGCTATCCATTCATTGATATCCACAGATGAAAAGGTTTCAGTTTGAAATCTCCCACTTTTTAAAACCACATGAAAGTTTGCATTTAAAACTCTTCCAGGTGGTACCTTACACTCTTTTACTTCTGGTGAAGGGGAGGGGAGGAGAGGAGAATCATCCCTGACATGAAAGAGTAATACCAGCTTCTTCCTTCACCAAGGCTGGTATTAAGAGCACTGCTATATTTGCAGACAACATAAGGAAACACTGACACCACTTAGAAAAACACCACGTTAGCAAGTGGGAGCAACCATCGTTATTACAAAAATGGTCTTCTCTTCAGGGTGTCCACTAAAACATACAGCAACGCAGATGACACCAAGTCATCTCTTCTCTGGGCACACCTCCATCAGTATTGTCCAAGATGAAAACTCCTGAAATTCTGCCTGGAATGGATGAATTGCTTGATTTTTAAGGGGAATTTGTATTTTTTCCTGTGCTCTTAATGTTTTTAAAAGGAGATCTCCTCTGGAGGATTTTCCATTGACACAAATCTACCTCACTCTCTCCTTATTTTAGAATGAAAGGAAATAGCCTACACGGAAACCAGTGCCATCATACTTGCTGTTTTCCCTCTTAGGCAGTAGCAAAGAAGAATCTGGACAAGTAGACTAGCCAGCACTGCATGCTCAGAGAAAATCCTTCCCACCTTCCTGTGTTATCTGCTAATTACCACCACATTCAAAACTAAGGGTGTCCCTAAGGTACTGCAAAACGCTTCCAGCAAGCATCCCTGGGGAGCATGCTTCTGCAGGGAGAAAGGGCATGCAGCCATGTGCGTAGCAAAAGAAAACCATAGAGCTCAGCAGGGAAAGACGTAGAGCTGGCAAAAGTACTTCTGTACTCACACCAGAGCTATGTTTCTCACGTCACAGATCTCTTCCTTCTGTTTCTGGGTCATGTTAAGAAATGAGAGAGAGACAGTGAAACCTTGCACAGAGATTGAGTCTCAGCAGCACTGGCTGTAGGAAAATGCCTGTGCCTTGCTGTCACTTAACTTCATCAGTCCTAGCACAAGCCATGCTGCCCAAGTACATCCTCCCCCGATTCCCTGTCTTATGCGAGAAGCTTTGAAGAAAACTTACTCCTTGCTCTCTCTCTATAGCACACAAAAAATTAGCTTTAAGGTTGTTCTGCACTGCCCAGTGATCTTGCCGAAAGCCAGGCTTCATCCCAGGCACAAAGCACCACACAGCTATCGGGCTCACAGTTGCATTTCACTGCTCTCAGAGGACTGAATCACAGCATTCATGTGCCAGGCTGATGGAGCACTTTGTTAATGTAAGTTCAACAAAAATGTGCAACTGTTTAATTGCTTCTCTATTCAGGTTCTTTGCTGTCACCTGAATTTGAGCTGTCAGAGTCTTCCCTGCTAAACGTCACTGACTGCCCCTCCCAGCCTGTGCAGTCCATTTCCCAAACGAGTCCATGCAAACCTGGGAAGAGAAAGACAGATGCTGTCTTAATATGCCCACAGCTTTCTTTGTCAAATCCTCTGTTCTTCAAACTCCTTGAATACAAACTTGGAACACTTCAAATATAAAATTGTTCTTTTTACTGTGTTTTTCTGTCAGCTCAACTCACAAAACGGCACCACACAACAATTAAAACACCACTTCAGCCTGCAGCAATCTCAATGATTCATTTTGGCTCAGGGAATTACTCCTTCAGGCTGAAATACATGGCAGTGTTATCAATCTGATAACATCACAGAAATTTTAGTTCTTAATATATATATGCTGTGCCAAAAAAAAAAAATATTAGCTGACATAAGAGCGATGAAAGTTGTCTAATGACACAGAAGAGGTCCTGTTCTCGCCAGCTCCCCAATGCCCTCCTCACCAATCCTCTCATTTTGGCAGATGTTGATAACAATGCCTGTGGGCCACTTAATGTGAGAATCCCGAACTGCTGGGCATGAGTGAGGAGAGGTCTCAGGTCTGATCTAACAGCTGGATGGTGCAGCTTCTCTGTACGCAAGGCTCCCAGTGAGATCAGTGGACTATGCATGACAACTTTCTGATGAGACTGAAGTCTTTGGAAACCCTGGACCTGCTAACTGGCAATAGTTTTGTTTCTTCAGCTCTCCACACAAATCAAAGACTTTCTGGAATGCTCTGGCTAGGTCACAGGCTAAGGTAAAAGTAAGGGTAATGAACCACGTCTGCTGTTGAGTCCCATGCCTATCCTCTCTGTGGCTAATTTTCGCCTTTGCTAGGATCAGGATAACAATGCCTCCTCCTTCCGCTGGGAATGTCAGGAAAGTACTTCCAGATCAATGGATGGAAAGTGACATAGAAATGCACTTTATTAGTCTGTTAAATAGAATATGTCATTGGTAACCACGTAACTAGACAAGGAAATGGAAATAATAAATGTCTGAATCAATAAAATAGAAGTCTGGAGAGGTATCAAACCCAGAGCTGTTTATCATCACCATGTAAATTTTGTTTTAATTCAAGGTTTAATACAGCATAAAGAAGGTAAAAAAAAAAAGAAAATTGTAAGGAATGGAATGGCATCCTCAATTGCTTATGAATTATAACACTAACCCAAAAAAAAAAAGAAAAAACAAGTGTGTTGGAAAACAACTGTTGAGTACATTATACATCAAAACCAATTTTACTTCTGGGTTCTCAGAATGGAGTGTTTCAATTTTCACACTCTAAAACAAACCATACGAGAGCTTTAGATGCTCCAGATGGGGCGCCTTTTGTTAAAGCCTTTGAAACCAGCACTGTAGTTGTGTTTCCTGGATGAATTTTGGTTGGTGTGTTATTGCAATCAGTAATGCTAAAACAGTCTGTCAAGCTCTCTAGTAGAGAGAAGACAGAAGAGAGAACTAAGGGGAAAGAACACACACAAGCACTCTTTCAAAACCCATAATATGTCAGGTCATTTTTTTTGGAGAACATGAAATGAGAAATAAAGAAAAGGCAGACACTCAGGAATGGCTCGGCTGGTAAACCACAGCTCATGATTCCACACACTCCTGAATTTATGGATGAAAGCTTGTGAGAAACAAATAAATAGTATTTCTTATATATTATAAACTGCAGGCTGGACTCAGGATTCTTGGTATTATGTAAACCAAATTAAATATATTCCCTTTAATTTATAAACATAGAGGTCCAAGTTATGCTCTTAATGAAAAGATGATAGCATAATTAACTCCAGTCAACTCAGTTTTAAAGGAAATGGATCCTGTCAAGCAAGCTGGTTGCTGTTTTCTGATGGAATCATGAGCTTGACCGGCTGAAGCTATCTACAGTCCCAGTACAGACCTCTGTATGGCACCCAGACATGCGCTGCTAGCAACCTTGAGTTTTTTTAAAGCACTTACACAAAATCAATGCAGCCAATGCTAAATGCATTAAAAAGCAGCTGACAGCAAATTCATACACATGAATGAAACCCCTGTAATCATAAATGGGATTCATCATCTGAAAATAGCTTTTTCTAATGGGGCCTACAGGGATCTGTTTTCTGACACAAAACTGTTCCATAGCTTCATCAATTATCTGAAAGAAAACACCGATTAATTTTTGATAACAGAGAGAGAAGGGCAAAAATTGGAGGGAGGGGGATAAACGCAGCCATGGATGTGTCCATTATTTAAGTTGTCTTGTGCCACCCAGTTAAGGAGGGCTCTTCTGGATTACATTAAACCCAGGCAGCCAGCTGAAAAATCTCAGGTGTACTGGTAAAGTATAAGGAAAAAAGAATGAGGATATATGGCAGAGGTGAAGCTGTTGTAGGAGCCCATGCCCCATCCTGATGGCTGCCCTTCCATTAGGGGAAAATACTGACAGATTGCAGCAGGATAGGATTCAAGAAAATGCTACAAAATCTACCTGAGACTGAGAAAATAGAACAATATCGGAAGACTTTCTTATTTACCCAAGAGAGCTCAGAGGTGACTCATTAGCAACATCCAGGTTGTTACAGAGGAACGAGGTTCCCAGTAATAAAGTGTGCTTTAACCTAGTGGGAAAAGATATAGAAGCATCTAACGGCAAGTCAAAATTCAGACTAAGAAGCAGAATTCAACACTAAAAAGCCTTATTTAACATGTCAAGACCTTTTCCTAGGTAACAGAGTTTTCTCATTTCCTTTTCTGTTTTGAACAAAACTGAAGGGTTGCACCAATGCAGGGGGCATGGTGGAAGCAATGTGGAAGCAACTGACTTCAAAACTAAAAGTCAAACCAAATCTCTTCCATTTTATAGGCATAAAAACTTTTTCAAGGCTTCACTGAAGAGGCAGTGCTGACTGAACCATCACACTGAAAGATCGATTTCCTAAGAAAAAGCAAGTACCGTATAATCAGGCCTTGAAGGGGTACAGCAGGGATAACAAGGCATGGGGGAGGACTTGATGACTGCTCCCTGAGTGCCCCGCTGCCCCAGTCCTCGGTCGCTGCTGGGAAATCTCATCAGGCACAACACAAGTCTCTGAGGTGGATTATGTGCTTTTTTTTTTTTTTTTTTTTGAGTAGAAGCACCATGACCGTCTAATGATATGGGACTGGCACGATTTGTACAGAGGCGTAATACTTTCTACTAGTGCCTTCAGGAAAAAAGCATGCATACTTTTGGGCATGCAACCTCCTTTTCCAGGTGCAAGGTAAGCCACAGAGCAGAGCAGGGTGGTAACCAGAGGGGTGATGATGAAAAAAGAGGTGGTGGTAGTGAAAGAGTGATGGATGGTGGGGAATGGTCCTCACTGGCCTTGGTGTGGCCTCCCCATGCTCCACATCTGCCCCTGCAACCCTGGCACCAGCTCTCCTTGCCCCTGGCTTGCACTGAGGCCAGCACCGCAGCTGCAAGGCTCTCTGCAATGCTAGTGCTGCAGCTGCTTTAATAAGTAACTGCACTTAATTCGTTAACTCTCCAAGATTAGCAGAAGACGCGCACCGCAGCCAAGACCCATAGAGCCAAATAAATTCAGAGTTTTCAGGCCAAGTCACAGAGTTATGACAAGCCAAAATTTTATTTTTCAAATGAGGAAAACATTCACTAAGCACTTTTCATTCTTCAGACCTTTGCAAAACCCTTTGTATGATTTGCTTCAAACAAGGCTGTTCCTAGAGCAAACACAGACACAAAACTTCAGGAAGACTTTTTACTTTGGTGTTGTTATTTTTGAGTACATAAAAAAAAAGCAGATTAACAGCAAAAGGTCAGCTTCAAACTCACCTATGAAAAAAGAGCAGCACACATCTGAAACAGATCATGGCAAAGAGCCACCAGACCTAGTGAAAAACTGTCAGGGTGGATGTGGGTGGAAAGGAGATTCTCCAGGAAAACAGCATGGGGAGAGTGAGGCCATTTTTGCTGCCTCTGGTACGAACAGCCCCTGTCTGATGGATCGGCCCCGGCTGCACGGAGCACTGCACACGTCTGAAAATGCCATGCCAGCGAGCACTTGCAAGCCAACAATCTCTTTACATCCACTAACACTATGGTCACCACAAGCGTTTGCAGTTATTCCGTGAGTCCAACCAAATGCAGTCCTGTGTTAATGATTTCATGCTCACTTAACTTGACTGCCAAGCATCAGGCAGATTGGGAGCCTTCCACATTTCCATGCATGCACTTTGCATTCATGTGCTGCCACCCAAGGAAACAGTAAGTTAGAGAGTTTCCATCAAGCTAGTCTGGCCTGAAGGTAACGGGTGTACACACTCCCTTGAGGAGGTATCACATGCACGGATTGTAAGAGGACTTGCAAAGAGATAACCATCCAGTTGAGGCAATGGGAGGTGGCCAGCAGGAATCTTCCCCTTGGGGTCCCCCTTCTCCTCCAGCCCCACTCACCAAATCTCTCCACAAGCTCATCCGAGCTCCCTGTCCCACCAGCTGCCAGGTAAACCCATCCCTGGTTCAATGGGCAGTGGGATCGCAGTGAGCCTTTCAACGTCCCCCACATGCCCCAGGGAGCTCATTCACCAGCACTGGGGCCAGCACCTAGTCAAAACTGATGAGCGCTTTGGTGGGGACCCTGCATCTCAGAGCGCTGAGTCCAGGCACATACTTCAGGCGCACAACCTATGGGCATAGCATCCCTCATGCTGAAACAAAACACCCTGCACCTTTGATAAACAAATTCCAATAACTCAATACGATAATTGTTCATTAAGAAACTCTCCCTAAAGCCTGTGCTTTCCAAGCAATACCATTTATGTATTATTTACCTATAAAACTGTTATTATTGTTACATACCCAATATACGTTAGCATAAGCTTTGTATGAAATTTGTATGAATGCATTCTTATACCTGAGCTTAGACATTAAGGTGCCAATACTTTCTTCAAATAAAAAGGCAGAGATACGGAGGCTGACAGCAAGCTCATCTTTTAAATACTCAAAGAGTCTCCAGGGAACTAAAGTACCCTGTGCATTATTTCACAAAAATGTAAGAAAATGTAGAATTTCTTATAAAAGGTGACACATAGTAAAGTGTAATTCAC
Organism: Syrrhaptes paradoxus; assembly: GCA_013400615.1. NCBI lineage: Eukaryota > Metazoa > Chordata > Aves > Pterocliformes > Pteroclidae > Syrrhaptes > Syrrhaptes paradoxus. Next base: position 237,793 of record VZTO01007359.1, on the reverse strand, counting down.
ACAGTATAGGAACATAAAAGCATGAATAATAACCTCATATTAAGTATATATAGAAGCTATTATTAGGGGAAATCGCAGACTTTCTTTTTATTATGAATTTGGAAAATTCTGAAAAGAATTTGAAAAGTGACAGGACTTTATTCAGAGAAGTTTCTCCCAAGTGGAGCTTTCTTTTAAAAATCCTTGAGAATAAAAGTTTATCTACATCTACTATTGTTCCAAAAAAAAATGGAATAAAGGTGATCTCTGGCAATGCTTGGAGAGGTGGCAATGCTTCTGCAGGCAGCTGCAACCTCCGTGTCAGAGATGTGTGGCTGTGCCTCAGCCGCCCCAGCTCTCAGTGTAATCTCTGAATAACAAACCCACCTCCCCCAGTAGTTTTGTCTAACATGCTGGGATGGAGGCACATGAAGCCAATGTAAACCAGTGCCGCTGCTGAAGAAGATGCTCTGGCTCTCCTCCCCACCTGCAGCTGCTCTTTCCTCTCCCGTCTCCTCCTGCCAGCATAAATATTTGGATGCTGTGCAGAGGGAACTAACCCAGCTGAAAATGAACCCAACGTGAAATGTAATTAATTTCCTTTTGGTTTCGCTCCCTCATGCAGCTGGGCAAACCCCAGCAGTGGCAGGAGGGGTAAAGGAAAGGGAGAAAAAGCAGTGAGGGGAAACACCCCCACCCGCCTCTGTGTGATCCAGACCCCCTGCCTAGCAGCAATCTGGCAGGACCAGCAGAAAAGTGTTTACGTAGGACAAGCTTCAAGTACCATGCTTCTAAATCCTTAGATGGAAAAAGTTTGTGTGGGAAGTTTATATTCTGTATCACTGCCCCAAAATCAGTGAAAGCAAACTTCCAAGAGCTGGCAGGAGTGGAAGAGGAAGGCTGGTGGTGAGTGGGACCAGACCAGCCATCCTTGTGGGTCTGACTGGTGCCCGCTGGCACAGAGGGCACAGCAACACACCGCCACGGCATGGGGGACAGCCAGCGTCACATGCCAACACTCAGAGACACCCCAGAAGTTCAGGTGTGGTTCTTCATCCCACACCTGCTCCACCTTGTTTAAGTGATGCTGAATTCACTGCAAGACGACCCATCCTGTAACGAGGGCTGTCAAAACCTGAATGTTACCACTGCCTGAAGTACACCAGCACACTGCACATCAAACTTTTTTTCTTCTCTCTCCTTTGCTTTTCAGTCACTTTCCACCACACACCTTTTCCAACCATCTCCCTTGTGTGACAACACAATGTTTTGGTTTGTCAGCTTTTCCGTATCAAGGTATATCGACACTTTGGCAAACAAGATGCTCCTGCAAGATGCCAAGCATGACTTCTCTGATAAAATTACAACCCTGCACCCTCTGCCAGGTACCTATACCTGACACAAGACTCTGAAAGCAAACTTTACAGCAAACCTTGAAAACTGAATCCTTCTATTTATGCTACTTCTTAAAATAACTGGAGACCACTGGCTTTTAGGACTACTGCGAAAAACCACTTCTATCACTTTCTTTTCTTGATTGCTCAAAACTATTATTCTTTGCTTCTTAAAACCTCTGCATAAAAACTCTCTAATGTTTGTAACTCATAGTTTGTACTATCCATAAAGAAAGGGTAGTGATAAAGCACCAAGACATTTGGGATGGAATTAGAGAGAGGTGGATTTTTGTAACCAGTTTCCATAGAATAGGGAATACAGCTCCCTGACTTTGTGTTTGCCACTGAGATATGCAAGCTGCTGTGTAGACTGATGAGGATTACAGTGTTGGAGTGGAGGCTCATTATAAGCATACTAATTAGTACCGTGAAGGTGGAAAATGCAGCACTTTAGACAATGTGAGTACTAGGTCACAAAAGTCAAAAAAGCTGCTACTGTAAAGTCTATAATTAATAACATTGCTTATGATGGCCAAACCAGTGAAGTAGAAAAAAGATTAAATTTTTTCACTGGATCACTGAACACCTGCCAGAAAGATAGCACTAAAATCTGGTCAGTTAAGTTTCTAATTCACAACCACAAGGTTTGACCCTAGTTCATAAACCAATAAAATATGAAATAGCAGCATTATATTAAGCAGGCTATTTCATATTCAAAAAGCCCTTTCAACTAAGAGGTATTTTCCCAAAACTCACTAACTCCTTTTCCCCTTTTCCATAGTAATTTACAGCCCCTGTAATGAGAGAAAGTTGTGATTCAAACCCAGAATAATCTGCATCTTAAGAACTGGCTACAAACCAGTGACTATTAATCCAGAAACATTTTCTAATGTCTCTAGCGTGCAAAGAAGACTTTTGTGTATTTGTTTCTTCTGCGGGAGACAGAAGAAAAAAAGGAATGAAAGAGCTGGACCCTGGACAGTCAAATTTCGTATGAGGTACAAAACAGACTCTCAGTTCGGAGACCCTAAAATTGTGCAAAAATCAGTTTTTGTTAATACTTGTAAGCGGCTGTGTTTACATAAAATAAACATTTCACATCAACATCAAAACACAAAATAAGATTATGTCTTCAGCTTGATATCGGATCTAAAAAGCAAGAAAATCACTCTTCTTTAACCTACTTTCAGTCCAGTCTATAATACAACAGATAAAGAACGGTAAAATTGCATTCAGAGCCCCATGCAAATGGGGAGACAAAAACTAATCTGAATGCAAGTTGAAATTCAGGAAATTGAGAATATCTTCTGCTTTCAGGTACAATTAGCTGTTCCACCTTTACAACCACAACTGTGGAGAATTTGGCCTATATTTTCTAAGAGAAATTTGTGCTGTTAATAAAATGCAGGTATTTTTAGATTTAATTCAATCTCTTTGAGCAGACTAATAGTTCTGAGATAAAAATATTATAGAGGAACCCCCCTGCCCATATCAATGAAAAACCCTCAGGGAATGACAGAGCGTTAACCTGCCCGATAACTGCATTAACCTCTCCCCGAAGGACTTCTTCTCTGAAACTGTGAAAACCTGCCAACGTGTCACAATATTAGGATGCATCTTCCACCATATCGCCCCATGTCCTTCTGTTGTAAAAGGACAATAATTACTGTAAAACAACAGTTTAAGGCAGAGACCACAATACTAATTAATTACTCGAAGAATGTTCTCATAAGCTCTCCCAGTAAAAAAAGACTTACAAACATTGCTATCCAGAGTCTTTTTGAAGTCAGGAATAACAAATATTAATTATCTTCCATGGACTACCTTCATGGCTGCCTCTGTAAACTGACATTCAGGAACCTTGAGGACTAATTACAAGTAATGAAGTTCAGTTCCGCATCGCACAGTTAAATGCAGCTCCCTGCAAATGAGTTTGACCTTTCCTGCACTGTGTGCTCTGGAATTTCTTACGCAGAAGGGGATTACTTGCAGCCAGCATCTTCACATGAGAACCAGTATCACGTATGGGCCATGCTAAGAATCCGACTCACTATTCAGGCTTAAAAAATAAATATTTGACAGGAAACCGTGTTTTAGTAGATGATTAGTAGTTTGCCCAGGGAGGCTGTGGATGCCCCATCCCTGGAGGTGTTCAAGGCCAGGCTGGATGAGGCTTTGAGCAACCTGGTCTAGTGGAGGGTGTCCCTGCCCATGGCAGGGGGTTGGAACTTGATGATCTTTAAGGTCCCTTCCAACCCAAATCATTCTATGATTCTATGATTCTATACCATGTGAGCCGCTGACAATTCACCAGGCTCCCTCTGGAAAACATTTGACAGCATTTGCACTGTCTTGTGAATATATGTGGAAGGTATACCTGCACAAACACACAGGTCAGTACAGAGACGCCTGGGCTGTGATGGCTGTGAAGCTTGATGCTACCCCAAAACTGGAGTGTTACAAGGTCAAGATTACTGCAAGACTGAGGTAAACATTATTGACAAACTATTCACTCCTAGTAGCTCACTGGGAAACATCCTCATACTCTCAAGCAATGCCCTTAAATAGGTGATAGGATGAAATTTTATCATGCGTTCCATGTTGAATTTTTTTGGAAAAGAAGCAAGATAATAGGATTATATAAAAATGTTACGCAAAATGAACATGAAAAAAAATGTATCTAATGTATCTAATGTAATGTAATGTAAAATTGTATCTAATTGGTTTGGAGAGGCAGGACTTCTGTTAATCAATCAAGTCAAAACACACCTTATGCATTTTTGCTTGAGTCTCAGATGCAGGAGCCAGGAGTTAAGGAATAATGGACACATAGAAGATGAAAAAAGTATTCATCAAAAGATTTCATTGGCTTCAAAGATGTTATTTTGTGTCATCTTTAAAAAAAAAAGCAGTGGTATGAAAGAAAACTAGAAAAAACTAATTGTCTAAAGTTTCTCCACAGACATGTAGACTTAGTAAGTCAAGTTTGAAAAGTCACATTTGACATCAGAATTTAATGACCCTGATGGCCTTGATCCTCACAAGCAGGAAGAGATACATCTCTGCCCTGGATAAAGTGGACTACCTCCTCTAATGTGCTTGCTTCTAAGGCTGGGAGCTGCCCAGGTGCTGACGAGTGTTTGCAGGTCAGTTTGCATTTTTGCAGACTTTAGTTGCTGCCTTCAGCCATCACTCCCAGTAGAGAAGAAACAGTTTTGAAATGCCAGAAAATTGACAGTCTCCACTCTTGCAGAGGAAAGCCACTAAATCTAACATCACTTCTCATCACCTACCCTTTATAGGTCAGACATGTCCAACTGCAAGTTAAGATTAAAAATGGCTTGCTACTAATCTTAGCACAAACATTAGTGCCGCTCTAATACACTGTGCTGTGTAGTAGCATGGGAGATGAAATAATCAGCTATCTCACTGGCCTCTGACCTTGTCTTTGAAGTACCTGGGGGTCAGGGCAACATTAAAAATGCGATTAATGCTCTCTGCCCTTCTGGGTCAAGTTTAGTAATAATTATAATGATAAATATGAGTACTCTCACTTCAAGATACTTCAGAAGACTCTGACAACAACTTTGACTTATGTTATTCTCAGTCAAATAAACACTATTTAGACAGTACCTCCCAAAACTAGTGTCTTCTGCTTTGTCTTGCAGCTGCTACAATGACTTGGGACGGAATGCTCATGGCAGCTTTAACAATTTTTAATGAATAATTACCCCAACCGATTTTCCATTACTTGAACTTCATCAGCATGATTATCTTTGGAAATATTCACATTCAGATCCCACTGGAGCATTTCAAGCAAGGCCAAGGATAACATGTTTGGATCTATATATTCAACATGCAACTGTTTTCCTGTGATTTCCCTAAGGATCTGTTCCCTGAGTGCATTTTTTTTAAAACTACATAACAAGATTAAATTGGCTTTTTCCTTCTCTGCATCTAAATGAAGGTAGATGTCTGCAAATTATTAAGATTTCTTGGAAAATCAGTGACCGTAACAAGAACCTTCTGCACCCCTCGATGAACAAAAAAAATCACTGAGTTTACAGAGCAGAAATACTTGTCAACTTTATTTGGGGAAAAACATCTGAGGTGTAAGAAAAGCCTGAAGATAATGATTTACATCATACGGAACCTATCAGTCCTGTTTTTTTTTTTAATTACCTTCATCACTACGAAGACAATGGGGTTTTGTTTCGTGCTTTTAACTTCCTGGAGTGAGTGCTGTTGCCGCATTAACCACAGTGCTGCAAATAACAGTGAAGGGATAACTAGCCTGATAAAGAACTAGCTCATCTCAATTATGATTTCTCAAAGCACTGAATCCTAACCATCCTGCTAAGCCACCCACTGATAATAAACATGGAAAGCTGTGTTAGTGGTAAAAGGAAAACATCTGACGTGCTACCACCATTCCAAACAACCACAGGAGAGCTACTGGCCGCTGCTGCTGCTGCTGCCAGGGGAAATGCTGCTGGGAGTCAGCTGTAGGTTGGCTGTTGCTTCTTCTTAAAATTCACAGCTAGTTTAAGGACAGATGCGATTAGAAAAACCTGCACAGATGGTTTTTGCCAGAGACTCTTTGATAAGTTACATTTATATTCTCTTAAGCTTGGAGTAAAACAGCAACATTATCGTTAAAATTAATGAATTCATGCTTTGGTCTGCTGTAATAGCTATTTTGCTGTAAATTGACTTACCTTCTTCTGTACAGTCTAGCAGACAACAGAAGGTAAATTCTCACCGTCCAGAGTATTCTCTGTTATGAAAAATTGTTCACCAAATAGGAATGTTTGCTACCACGAAGAAGCCACAGTTAAAATAAAACAAACACCTGTTTCCTAGGAGAAGGGTTTCTGGTTTGAAGCACAAGCAGAGCTATAATCCTAATAAGGCCATGTTTCGTTCAAACCAGTTGCTCTAACCTTCACATGAACAAAACAGACTAATCCCACGCTTGATGCCAGTGCAGGCCTGGTATTGTAAATAACTTAGATATCCAGCTTCAGGTAACCTAGAACTCAGTTTGGCATGGAAAAAGTGACTAGCTCCTGCCTAAAGTCATTAATTGTAAAAAGAAAAAAACCAAAAAAACAAAAAAAAATAGCCTAACTTGGTAGAGAGAGGCAGCACTGAAGGTATCAGACTCAGCCACGTGCCAATTTTTTTCCACTTTCCATAACTGGCAGGTGTCAAAGACAGCAGTGCCGTCTTGAGACTTTTCCTGGCCCCAGCCCTGGCTGGCTGGGAACGGCACTTTGCACCCAGCAGCACCCCTGCAAGCTGGGAGGATCTCAGCCTGGAAAGCCTCGTGAACCACTTTCCCTTCCTCTGTTAAATCATGCTGACAGTTTACCAGAGGGGCCAAGGGAGTGTTAATTGCTCCAAGTAACACCAGCCACAACAGTCTGCACTCACAGCCCTGTGGCTGCCCCTTCCTCTCATCCCCCCAGCCTTACATTTACACTATACCCATCCCTGCACATGCAACCTCTATGTAGCTAGGTTATCTAGGGATTTTTCCTTGAATATTTCTTGAATATTTTATATTCCTTGAGCACCATTCATAGTAATTGAATAATCCAATAATTCTCAGCAGCCACATACAGCTTAGTCTCTTTCTAATTTGAGCATATGATGCCTCATAAATGAATTGGGGCAAACCAAAAAGTAAAGGCGTTTCAGGCAGTAACAAAATAGCAAATGCTTGCCCGCATCAATTTATTAACGCCACCACAGAGAAAAAAAAAGCAATACAGCATCAAAATGAACCACGTTGCAACCACGGCTCACCTATCACCTATCACTTACATGCACACACACATAGCATTTATTAAAGACTGCAAGGCTGTAGTACAGGTTCGTCTTTATCAAGCCTTTCTGCATTATTTCATGTATAACCCAGACTAAGATACTGTGATAAAAGCTCAGTAGAAAAATGTCCGAGCAGCCTGCCAAGAACCACACAGACTTGGCCTGTGTACAAAACACAAATCCACAACTGTGGAAAGGAAAACAAAAATGAGGACAGAAAACCAACTTCTCTTTCATTTCGGGATATGGAAAATAGAGGCATGTTTTTCAGCAGCTGATTTCTTACATGAAATATTTAAAACTTGCTCACTGCAGCCCAGCCAGTCGTTCAGAACCAGAACCGCACCAGAGGTCACGGGGCTCCTGATGGCCAGCATCATTTGAGCAAAGAAAGGGATGACAAGAACCTCTGAAGTCACCCCAGTGTGACTGTTAAGCTTTGGGGAGCAAAACTTTTCCTAGGGGAAAGCCTCAGAGAGACTGTCAGAGACTTGTGCTACACCTGTTTGAGCTCCTATTACAAAAAAGCGGAAAGTTATTTTGACACTGAGCCAGATTTTTGAGAAAAATGCATATAAAGTACCTCTCTGCACAGCAAACTACCATATCTCCTTATGTGAAGGTTAGATATTTGATAACAATTTTTCTTCTGATAACATATTGTCCAGACAGCTGTGTCCTCATGATGTCCCTACTCTAGCTTGCACAGTCCTGAAGAATAATTATGGCACTTTACAGCACTCCGCTGTTACAGTACAGTGTTTTCCAGGAATTCATATACATTTACTTAAAGCTAGATTTATACGAGAGCATTTAATGTTGTTCCACTTAGAATACCTTGCATAAGCAACAGAATGTCTCAATTTTGGCATTGGTATGATTTCAGAAATGCTATTTTAACCAAGAGAGAAAAGTTGGAGACAGGCAGAAAGAATGAGATCATGAACCCTTCCTTTAAAAACTCCTGAACTGCAAGAGAAGAATTAGGCTGACATATCTAGGTACTACATATTTGTATACGTTTGTGTGTCCAGGTACATATATTACCCAGCCTTCTCCTGAAAGACTGGAATACTTTGGGGAAAAACTTCAAAACCAGCTAAACAGAGCTTTACTGACTTATTTTCTGCCTGACTCCTTTCTGTTCCCCCCCCCCGCCCCTTACAAAAAAAAAAGAAAAAAAAAGAAAATTTCCATTCTGTGACAAAGTGCTTCATTTGAATAAAAAACAGCTTCAATGTACTTCCCTTTTTTTCCTTTTTATCTTTTGTATTATTTAGTTGATATCAACATAAATAGTTTTGAAAACTCTGAGCCAATTGATCAGTATCTCTGCTTTACTTTGAGCTGCATCTTTTGGTAAACAACATAATGGAACAAACCAATTTACTCAGTTTTATGTCTAAATTGCTGGATGGTCATTGCAAACTAGACACATTTGAAAAATCCCTCAGAGCAGCCAGGATAGCTGGCCGCTTTCCTGGGGCACATCTCTCCTGTTTCCTGAAATGCCCTTTTCTACCAACCCTCTCTCCTCTGGTAGGTTGTTGCTGTGGCTTCCCACAGAACACATCAGCCTCGGGAACTCTAGTTCCATCTGTTCACAGATGTAATCCAACTTCTTCTGTATCCTAATTGAAGGTACAAAATCCATCTCATAACAGGACTGAAAAATAATTACACCATACCTTACCACATACAGGGTTCATGCACCTTGTATCATGATGACCCAAAAGGTACTTATCCTATCACAGAGTTTCATTAAAATACACCAACTAAACAGGGAATGAATAACAAAAAAGCTGATAAGTTGAAATAAAATGACAGTTACAAAGTCATTCTCCTACTCCTTATTGTTGTAACGCCTGACACTGCTGACTGCAAACCAAGAGCCACAAGCCTCACACAAGGAACCACAAGAAAATTTGACCTTTTGTCATTCACTATAAAAAATAAAACATGGAAAAGTAATTCTGTCATATGAGGACAGCCAGGATGAATCACACAGCTATTCAGATAATTAGTATGTGCTTTAGTAGTATATCCTCTTTTGTTCCTGAAGTGAAATTACAAAGGTGACAGGCCACCTGCTCGTCTCCAAAGCCCTTAGAAAAGGGTCAGTTAGGTGGGTAGAAACCACTCAAGTAAGATACATAAAGCAGAATAATAATAACAACACTGTTGAACTTTGAAAAGTCACAGCCAGCACAAAAAGTATCATGGGGACCATGGTAAATACAGTAACAAGCATAAGGAGATTCAGTTATCTGGAGTCAAAAGTTCAGGAGAAGGACAGAGCAAGGCACGGGCTTTGTTCCTAACTGTACAACGTGCCAGCTGCAAGGACCAGAGCACTGAGCATTTTGAATTTAACAAAAGGTCCCAACTGGAAGCTCAAAATTACTGGACTTGTTTAATGGCAATAATGCACACAAACTCTGTCAGCGTCATTCTGATTGAAAAGAGATACTGCCCAAAAGACAAGGTGGTCTACTCCTCCTTTCTTTTTGTAACCAACAGAATTTAAAGACCAAATGCAGAAAACACCTTACAGCCAGAACAGACTACAAGTTTTGTCACTGAGACTTGATGCAAGTGTTGTGCCTCTCATGCCAAATGCTCCTCACCCTGTGTGACAAGGACAGGTCCAGTGTCACACATACCCACCCTCCAGAGACAACAGGAGAGAGGGAGGATTTTTCAACTCTTAAGTGCCAAATCACAAGGCTATCTAATTCTTCCAGCTCTCATTCTCTTTTCTCCTATCTTCCCTCACTTCTTCTTTTCCTCTCTATTATTTCCCTTACATGAATTATCCCTATGTTTTCTGGGGCCCATCCCACTTTTCTAGATTCTGACAAAAAATATGATTCTTCTTTGTACAGTTTTGTACCATTACTGCTGTTTTTGTGACCTCTGCATTTAGCACCTTCTTTCAGAGTCAGGATGAGTAGTCTACTTTCAGACTGTCTCTGTGTCTTATGCCAAAAAGTGACAAATATCAAACCTTGCTGTAATCCCAGACACCTCTCTTAAAGCCTACATGCTGTCATTTGTATTCACCATTTCTGGTGTTTCAGTAAACTTCCTACCCATGTAGTAATGATCAGGTCCATCCCGCACAAATATATTTTCATGTGAGATTTCAGGAAACATTATGTCAAACATCCAGTCACTTAACCAGCTGAAGATCTGTTATTTGTAAAGGGCCATTCAGTAATAAAATCAAAAAGAACCTCTAGCAATAAAAATACATATGCAAAATTATCTTCACTGCAACATCTGCTGGGGAAACACAGGATTTCCTTGACTTAAAATAACTGAAGTGTTCCTATCAGGTGGAAGACAGTTTCTGAAAAAGCTCTGTATTTTGCTTTGTTTCACTGCATTAACCCCAACATGGTGAACGGAACCAGGAACCTTTTTCTCTTTTTTTTTCTGTGCATGCCATGAATAAAAAAATGACCCATTCCTCCTGGCCACACAGCCATTTCATTCACCACAATTCTCCATTCCCATCAAAACAGCATCAGGGCTAAGGCATGCCTTAAGAAAACAGAGCTTCAGCAGCAGACTGCTGTCACTCTCGCGAGCCTTGCCAGGCTCAGGAAAACCTGGGGAGCCGCTGAGGCCAGGCACCCGAACCCTGATGCTTGCAAATCACCTCGGGGCTCTGCCAGCACCTCTGCCTTCTGCAAGAGCAAAACCGATCACAGCTAGAAGTACCGTAAATCCAGCACACCAGGTGGCTTGCAAAATGCAGTCCACGGGCTGTTGGCTGCTTGTAAAGTGTGAGTTTTCCTCTTTATTTACCAATATTAAGATTAAAAGAAAAACACCACCACCTTTTTTTTTCCAGAATCACTTTCCTGTGTAAGTGGGGCATCCCTCAGAACAGCCCCATTATTAACATGAAATTGGAAGAACTAACACCTGAAATTGTCACTTCACGCTCCCAGTGACATCCTGTGGTCACACATGGAGTCCCAGTAAAAATACTCCACAGTATGCTCCTTCACCGGGCTGATCTGTGAGCCATCAAGAGCACACCCACGCCTGTAAATACCAAATCTCAGTTTTGCTGTGACCAAATGCAGTTGTCCAGTACAGCTGAGGTTCACCATGCAAAAGCTTCTTCCAGATGTATTCTGAAGAAGGGAAAACAAATTTGCATTCTTTCATTCTACCCTATCTTATTCCTGAGCTGGTCTGATTACCCGCCTGCTCTGAGACCAGGAGGTTGGAGGTTGTTTAGACCAGTGTATGTGGCCATTTCCACCCTCAGACTGTCCTGGCTGCTCATTCAAAGCTCAAGGCTTGTGAGTGTTTCAGGGAATCCCGTAGCCACAGCAGAACTTTTGCCTGCCTAGAATGACCACAATGCAGATTTTTCATTTTCTTTCTGATTATCACTACAAAAGGGGAAAAAAAGCACTCCTGAACGGTTTGCGAGTGTTTAAGGATACAGGGATCTCCTCTCGGTCATCTGTGGGGTCCCAGCTCAGCTTTCCTGTTATTGTTTACCAGTGGTATAATCTCTTTCACAGGCTGATGACACAATAATACCAACAACTCAAAGACACATGGTGAGAAAATCTTAAATGAAGGAAGCAATTCCCAGGTGGAGAAACATTCAACATATACTAAGTTATCCATCAGTTTTTTATACCCATTGGCTTGCTATGACTGCCACTGTTTTGTATATACTGACCACACACACACCAAAAAAAAAGATTAAATGTTTCAGCAACTATGTTTAGAGCATCATTTATTATCTTGCTGTTAACTCTCAACTTACTGTTTCCAATTGCATATACATGGATAAACCTGCTTCCTTTGACTTGATCTAAAAATGCAATCAAAGGGTTGCACAATTCAGACAATCACGTGGTTCCATTAATTTCTATGTGGCACTTCACAGTTGACTGAGCTGCCAAATAACCACAGGGCACCGTGGAACAGGAAAGGGCTGAGAAGGAGATGGACAGGCAGGGACTTTGAGAGCCTTCCATGTGAGAAGACACAGAACAGGCTCAGCCTGGGCAGCATAAAGAAAGATATGACCCCGGAGTTGATTATCTAACAACTACTCACAGTTGCTTATTGCACAAGAACTAGGGTCCATTCAGTGAAAATTTATCACTCAAAAGGCCTGAAATAAATGAAAGGATTAACTTTTCACAGAAAACATAATTATAATTGACATGGTAGTGGCCAAAAATGTACGTGGGTTCAAAAAGAGATTACAAAGTTTCTCAGAGAGGAATCCATTACTGACCACTAAACTATGCACAACACCTAGCTTAGGAAACTCCCAAGCTGCTGGCCGCCAGCAGCTAGCAAAATATGCCACTGGGAGGAATTGCTTTAAAAACATCCTCCATTTTAGACTCGTTCTCTGAGCACCCCACACAGGTCATCATTAGAAACAAGCTACTCAATGAAATGTGTTTCTGTAGGAAAACCATTCCTGGTTTTATATTACACTCAAAAACTGAACTACTCTCAAGGCAATGATGCCAAAAGAAAAGCAACAGCAGTGCCTGGTGTATGCATCTATAACACATTTGCATTTTAAAAGCAGTATGTTTGCCACATCTGAAATATTCTTATTTCCCTCAAGTAATTCAGGATTGTCTTTGAGAAAGGTGGCAGGCAAAGGCGGAAGAAGAAAAACCCAAACAGACTTTACATGTGGGTATCTTGGCAAGGTCTAGCTGGCAGAGCCTTCCTTAATAATAACAACAGAAGAAGCAGAAACAGCCCTTTCCCATCCTGTTCAGAATGTTGGCCAGACTTTTTACTCTCCCCAGCTCCTGATGGATATGGACTGCATGGAGGATATAGCCTCTGTGTACCTTGAGAAAGCCACCTCCACCCCACCCCTCCCCCAGAAACACGGGCTGTCCCACCAGCCTGCCCTCCACCCCTGCGGCTGACCTGGTACCCTCCAGGAAGGATAACATTTCCACAGAGGAAAACATGGCTAATTTTGCTTCCTTTTTCTGCTAAATATCACTCAGGGGGAAAAGCAACACCTGATTCCCCCTGGCTGGAAAAAAGCCATGCCCAGAGCGTCCTGCTCAAGGGCAGGTCTGTGGGAACTACTGAAATCTTTAGTTATTATGAAGTGCCAGCCCCAACTGGGAAAACACTGACTTTGTTCCTGACAGGGTGTGCGTAGGTGTCGGTGCCAAATCCACAAGTTAATTAAAAACTGTATTTTCTATGGGAAAACAACATGGCCAGCACAATAGAGCTATAACTACATCAAGGTTTCCACTGGCAACTTGTTAATTTAATCTTATTCTGTTTCTTAAAGGAGAGCAGGGCTGTTGTCACGCCCTCTTTCCTTTCCGCTGCTGCAATTTCTCCAGCAATATTCCCACTGAAATGTCAATACATTTATGTCCCTGCTCTAAAAGGGGCTTGGCATAACGTTACATGACATACACCGTCCTGAAAAGAAGCTGCTCTGTCGCACAGCAAATCACTACATGTGTAATTACCTACATCATTTTATATAGAGCATCAAAAATGAAAATATGGCAAGTCTCATCTCTCATCAGGCCTGCTCTGTTGCCACGGCAACAGGACACTTTCTCTCCCCCCCTCATCCTTTTTCCTAGGGGACAAAGAAAACCACTGGAGACTTCACAAATCGGCACAGATTAAGCACAAATAGTTTGCCAAATGCATTTGTTCACTGACATCTCTTACTTCAGTAATTGCATGGATTGCGCACACTAAAACTGAGCTGCTACAAACACAGCCACTCGCTTTCTGCCTAGCAGCATCCCTGCAAACAACCCCAACCCCATCTCCTCCACCTCCCTCTGCAAGCCCAGGCAAACTCCTTCAAGCCAAGCTGCTATTTTTTTTTGTTCCATTTAGCCATTATTCTCCTGTTTACACGCACACAGATGAATGGAGGGGAACTCAGTTTGACTCCACTCATACTGCTGAGTCCTCAATTACTCCGACGAGCAACAGGTTGAAGCAAATACCTACATCCTGGAAACATCCCTTTCACACATGGCACATTAAATAGAAGAGATGAGGTCTGGATTTTGTGACCTGGCTAAGTGGAAACTTTCACAGCAGTGCTACGTGGCTTGCAAGCCCCGCCTGGGAGGTGCGTGGACTGGGGCTGGCACAAGCCCTCCCCGAGGAGATCTGCTGGGCACTGCCTCCCACCTGTGTTCAGTCACTGAAAGCTTTGCCAAATTTAACTGCTTGGGCTTCAGTTCCCTGTGTCAGGTGTTCAGCTTACACTGACAGAGTGGTTTGCTTTGTTTTTTGTTGGAAGCACTTGTTAAAATGGTTATTTTACTCCTGAAAACAAGGCTGAGGAAAATACAGTCTTTTTGGGTACTAAAACCAAAATCTTACAAATTTTTATATATTCCAGAGTTGAAAAGAGGCGGAGGGTGGCACATAATGTTTGCATGAGAAAGATATACCTCCTTCTGCTCCTGTAAACTTTCCACTGAGTTTTGAGTACTCGAATTCCCCCTAGCCTCCCCATCCACATGTGCTGATGAGTGGTACCCACACTGGTGGAACCTCCCACCTCCACCATGGCTGCAACACTGGGAGGAAGTCCCAGAGAAAGGTCCTGCTGACTGGCTACACTCACCCCTTCCAACACCAGGAGCTATGTGGCTCTGTGCCCGCACCTCCTCACTGCAGACAGCCACGGAGCTGCTGGCCCCAAGCACCAAAACCAAGACCCTCGTCCCACAGGCAGCACGTGGGTGACAAGGCCAGCTGCCCACGCAAGTGTCCTCCTCCAAATGAATGAGGCTTCTCACCACTTTAAATGCAAATGAAGACAAAGTGCTGCAAAGGCAATGATGACCTCTCATGCCAGCTGTCAGGAGGCCATGTGGAACGTGACATCGAGGATAAAGAGTTACTGGCACCCTACACCAGCAATGCCCGCTTGCCCCAGCAGTCACTAGACATTGTTCTTGCAGATGTACCAGGCTCTCTCCCATTTCAGGTCGTAATGAGCTGCAGATGCGACAGGCATTTCAGATTCTGCATCTGCAGCAATGAAACGCTCTACATAGATGCTTCTGCTTCATTTTTACTTGCTAATTTTTAATAATGACAATTTAACTTCATTGTGAACTTCACATACTGTAACGGCCAATTCAGAAATCATCCTAAAGGGCTCTGATTGCTCAACAAATCTTGCAAATAGCTTTCCAACATTTTTATATAGCATGTATTCTGAAATTTGAGTGCCACTTTGATAGTTCTCTAGAGGGAAGTAATAAATAATCAGGAGGCATGATACTCTGGAGATACAGACCAATGCTTCAATTAGAAGCATCCCAATCTCACTTTTAAAAGAACTTCAAAATCAGCATGGAAAAAAGCTGGTGTTATACAGAATATATTTACACACATCAAAGAATAAGTCACAGGCGAAAGCTTAATTAAACTGAAATTTGGGTTGATCAATTCATTCATACATTTCAGAAGGGAAAAACTCCTTATATAACTCCAAGAAAGTACAATAAATGTTGGACAGCCTAGAATTTCCAAAATGAGGCTAAAATCAAATGCCTTCAATGTTGCAGGTTTTATTCCACCAAAAACCTTCACACTTTTCCTGTAATCTTTTCACTTGGTGATGTAATTAGCCTCAAGCTTTTGGTTCCTTTAGCACAGAGCTCAAGCTATTTACATTATCCTGTGGCACCAGCTCCTACTGTGGTCAACTGTATAATACAAATACAGGCTGGGCGGAGAATGGATAGAGAGCAGCTCTGAGGAGAAGGACTTGGGGGTATTGGTGGATGAGAAGCTCAACATGAGCCGGCAGTGTGCGCTTGCAGCCCAGAAATCCAACCGTGTCCTGGGCTGCATCAAGAGAAGCATTAGCAGCAGGTCAAGGAAGGTGATTCTCCCCCTCTGCTCTGCTCTC